>CAKKXW010000572.1:6762-18345 GCA_920937365.1 Sphaerophoria rueppellii | reverse complement strand
CTTTAATTTTGATGTCTTTTTCTTTGCATTGGTTTGCGACTTCTTGCAATGTTCGGACTGCTAAGAATGGGGCTGCTGCTGTTCCATACGTAACTGTTGTCAGTTTGTATTCTCTTATGTTGTCTCTTGGTTGTTCTCTCCAAAATATTCGATGATAATCTTGATGTTCTTCAGCTAAGTTGATCTGTCTGTACATTTTTTCGATGTCTGCCGTAACGACATATTTCCATTGCCTCCATTTGATGATGATGTCAAAGATATTGTTTTGTAGTCTAGGCCCAATCATCATTGCGTCGTTAAGGCTGTATCCGTTGGATGTCTTCGTTGACGCATCGAATACAACTCTAGTTTTTGTTGTAAGACTTGTTTCTTTCACAACTGCATGGTGTGGTAGATAGTATTTGCCAATATTTTCGTGTTGTCTGTCTACCTTGACCATGTGGCCCAGGTTTTCGTATTCTCGCATAAACTGTATGTATTCGGTTTTTGTTTTGTTACACATTTTCTTCTCAAGCTGTAAAAATCTAGCTAATGCTTGTTTTCGAGATTCCCCAAGCTTTATATCTGGTCTTAATGGCAACTTTACTACATATCTGCCATTTGTATCTCTGGTTGTTGTTTCTGCAAATGCTTTCATGCAGATATCGTTTTCTGATATTTCATTATCTTTTTCTATTTTTTCTATCTCCCAGAATTTCTCCATCGATGAAGTCACTGCTGACATGATTTTGTCACATTGCCGTTTTTCCTGTAGTGAGCCGGAAACTATCCACCCAAAAATCGTATTTTGTCCCACGATACCATTGTGCTTCCTAACACCTTCTTCAATTAACTTTGGATACAAGTCACTGCCGATGATAACGTCAATACGATCTTTTGTATTTAGGTTTGGGTCTGCCAGAGTATAGTTTTCCCATTCACTTTTGTTAAACTCAAATGATTCGTCAGGTAGTGGTTTTATGAGGGTGGGTAAAACCAAAAACTCTGCTTGCATTTTGTTGTTGCTCATGAATCTTGGTCTTATCTCTAAGTACACTCTTGATTTTGATGTACCCACTGCTGCATCTGAGAGTCCAGTTAATTCTGTGCTTATTTTTTTTCTTGGCAAAGAGAGGATCTGCACTGCTTCCTCAGATATCATTGATATTTGAGAACCTTGATCAATCAATGCTCGTAATATACATCTTTCACCGTTTGATGATTTGGCTGATATCTGTGCTGTAGCTAATATTACCATTGGACTTTCTGTCTTCTTTACCATAAGAGAAGATAATGATTTTTCTTTTTTATTGTTGTTGTCTGAGGAATTCCATATTTTGTGTTGATTTCCCTCAACCCTTCTCCTTGTTTGGTAGTTGTCGTTGTGTAGTAGAGTGTTATGCGATTTATTGCACTTCTTACATTTTGTTTGAGAGAAGCATTTGGTTTCTGCACTGTGTTTAAGACATATGCTGCATATTTGCTTATTGCGTACATATTCTAATCGATTGGCTATGTCAGCGCTTAAATATTGCTCACAATAATAAATTCGATGACCACTCTGCTTACAAAAGTCACACTTCCACTCCCTTTTGTCTGGTTGGAAGTTTCCACCTTGTTTTTTGATCTCTTTGCTTCTAGTGATTGTTTGCTGTTGAGACTCAAGGGTTTGAAATAGCTGCTCAAGAAAGTCCATAACATCCTTCGCCGGCAATGCATGATCGCAAGTGGTTCAATTTAACAGAATCTGGCACATCATTGTTATTGTGAACCAAATCTATGAACAGGTCGGAAAATATCTTCCACTCTTCTATTTTTCCGTTGAATCTAGGTAGTTCAATTTTAGGACTTCTTGTTGCACATGAATCAGATTCTATGGCCTTATGTTTGTCTTCCAATTTGTCAAGAAGTAGTTTCACATCATCTTCCAACTCGATTACGTAATTGTCTTCTCTGAATGACTCTTCTTGTACTGGATTCATCTTAGACAGCTCAACTTGCAATCGTTCATTCCATCGTTTTACTTTTCCAATCCATATGTTTTTGTTATGAGGATAGGAAATGGCTTCTAATTTTGCATCTTCTATTGTTTTTTAAGGCTCTCTATTATAGTATGTATTTTCGGTACATCTATATGAGTTTCATGATTTGCTATGGTTTTTTTCATCTCATCAATTCGAATTTGGTGTAATTCTCGTTCTTTGGCTTGTTGTTTGCTGGATAACGTTGCTTCTTTCATGCCTTGTTGTAGGCTGTCCAGATCTTTGTTTTTTAGCATATTTTGAATTTGTTGGAAATAGTTTTCTGCTCCTGCCATCCATTGTTCCGTAAAATAGGGAACATCAATCACCCCAAGCTTTTGAAGAAGCTTGTGATTTTCTTTAAATGCCTGAACATTTTTCTCAGCAAGGGTAAGAATTTCTTGGCTTTTGCTCCGTGTCGTTACATGTTCGCATTCTTTTAATAATTTTTCAAGCTGTTTTAAAATTTCAACCTGTTTTTCAATTATTTTAAGATGTTCTGACGACATTGTTGAATTTGGCTTTGTTTGTTTTTTTTTTTTACTTCCTCTGTTTCACTTGTCAGTATTTAAGCTCTGACAACGCTTTTTCACTAATCGGTATTTTTGCTCTGATAACGCAAATTTTCACTTATCAGTATTGTAGCTCTGATAACGCTATTTCACTGTATGTATTTCCTGTCAGTATCTTAGCTCTGACAACGCTAATTTTTACTGTATGTATTTTCCTGTCAGTATTTTAGCTCTGACAACGCTAATTTTCACTGTGTATTTTTTTTTTCCTGTCAGTATTTTAGCTCTGACAACGCTAATTTTTACTGTATGTATTTTCCTGTCAGTATTTTAGCTCTGACAACGCTAATTTTCACTGTATGTATTTTTTTTTCCTGTCAGTATTTTAGCTCTGACAACGCTAGTTTTTACTGTATGTATATTTTTGTTTCCTGTCAGTATTTTAGCTCTGACAACGCTAGTTTTTACTGTATGTATATTTTTGTTTCCTGTCAGTATTTTAGCTCTGACAACGCTAGTTTTTACTGTATGTATGTTTTTGTTTCCTGTCAGTATTTTAGCTCTGACAACGCTAATTTTTACTTATCAGTATTTTTGTTCTGATAACGTAAATGTTCATTTGTTCTTTTTATTAAAAATCTCTTACCACTGGTGGGGGAAAATTTTTAATAATGCTCGAAGGACCAAATGTCGAATAAAACTCCCGTCTGTAGGTTGGTCGTAATACTAACTTTATTTTTCCCTTTTTCTTCTTTATATACAATTTAAAAGTCTTATCTATCTAATTACTTATCTTATCTCTATTTGTTATTACTTGTGGTGTTCCTTTTGCTTATCTATATAATATAACCGTCAGTGTATGCTGAGGTTGATTTCCTTATCTCTGTTTCACATACATATTTTGTTATCTATAGATGCGTGTACCTATGTTCATGTTTGAACAGGAATGAAGAAGAACCGATAGAGATGATATAGTTCCATTTGTTATTTTAACTATGAAACAAAATTGTAGGTAATTCCTATGGTTTGACAAAGAAGGCAGGTTAATGAAAGAAAGTTGTTGAGAATACGGGGGCAGAGTAATTCCACAAAACCAAGGAAGAGTACGGAGACAAAAACGCATGAATCTTCTCTGAATCGCTTCAATTCTAACAATGTGTACAGAATAATAAGGTGCCCACACTAAACAGGCGTATTCGAGAGCTGGTCTAACGAAAGAAATAAAAAGAAATTTTAGTACGTAAGGATCACGGAAATCACGAACAAACGTCTTAATGAACCCAAGGACTCTCTATTTGTTTTTTTTAACAACAAAATGTATGTGTCCAGTAAATGTAACTTTGGAATCTAAAACTACTCCCAAGTCAGAAAAAATTGATACTCTGCATAATGGACAAGAATCAAACATATAATCAAAAATAATTGCATTTTTCTTGCGTGTAAAACTCATGGTTTCACATTTGTAAACTTTTAAAACAAGACGATTTATATTGCACCATTCCCTAAATAATATGAAATCTTTCTGCAGAATTAGTTCTGAAAAGTTTAATGTCATCAGCATGTATTAAGACAGACGAGTTTTTTATGATCGCAACAAGGTCATTTATAAATAAAATAAATGAAATTGGGCCTAAGTGGCTGCCCTGGGGGACACCAGAATTAACAACAAACGGACTCGAACACTCATTACGAAATATAACACTATATTGTCTATTTTCTAAATACGATGAAATCCAATGTTAGAAATTGTCGTTAAAACCTTGTTGAGATAGTTTAAGAATTAGTGTTTTATGACACAATTTGTCAAACGCTTTGTTAAAATCGGTAAATACACAATCTGCTTGCTTACGCTTTTCAAAAACAACTACGCAAAAGGACGTAAAGTTAAACAGACTAGTAACAGTAGACTGTTTCTTGACAAAACCATGCTGGTTATCACAGATAATTGAACTACAACGAAAGGGAAGGACACTACATAAGATAGACTCAAACAGTTTAGGTATCACAGATAGTTTAGCAATAGGTCGGTACAAAGTTCATAATTTCATTCATTCTTGTATACTGGAATAATAAATGAGCCTTTCCAGATAGATGGAAAAGTTGAATTTCTCAAAGACATGTTGAAGAGAACACATAACGGGTATGATAAATAATGAACACATTTTTTTAAGATAGAGGATGGTACACCATCAAGGCCTGAACTAAAGCTTTCGTCTAATTTCAAATATGACACGGTATGTTCACTTATACTAAAATTAATGTCATTTAAATGTGGATAGTTCAAAACTGAAGAAGAAGAATAAGAGAGGTGTTCAGTACAAGGTTCATCAAACGCTTCTTTAAAATAGCTTGCAAACATGTTTGCAATAATTTTAGGTTCATGGCTAGATGACGATATATTAGACATAGAGTTTGGGCACCCACAAGTTTTTTTCTTGGAGTTGACAAAATTCCAGAAATTATCTAGATTAGATTTAAGATTACGTTCAATTATCAATGTATTCTTCATATAAAGGGTTGAGTAATCATTAAATAATTGCTTAAGAATAAGGAACGTTCTATAATCATCATCAGTTCTATTCCTATTAAATTGTACCCAAGCTTTGTTTCTTTTATTTTTAAAGTTTTTGAGATGAGAATCAAACCATGGTGAAACATGCGAGATCTTACGAGGTTTTTTAAATGGAATACTATTACTGAAACAGTCAAAGAGTGTTTTGTAGAAGACATTGCACATATTATCAACAAAGTTTAAAAATAATTGGTTCCATTCGATTTTTCATAATAAATCAAATAAATTAACATAATCACACTTATTAAAGTTAAATTCAAGTCTATCGTTATCATAATTATTATTAAGAGAAGACATATTTAATTTAAGTGCAATATCTAATGCAGGATGAAATCGATCTTCATGAAGATTTGTCAACTCACTAGTGGGTTGTGGTTGTCTGAGTTTGGCCTCAGCTGCTATTCGCAAATCACGGTGACTGAAGGTTGAGTGCAGTTTCCGTGACCGGATAACGGCTCTTCTTTCGACTGAAGGTTGAGTGGAGTTCCGGTTGTTGCATGAATAGTAGTCTAGAATCAATCCAAGATGAATAAGGGCTGGCACTAATTCAATTGGTACTGTTGTGAATCCAGATGCAGGGTGCCCGCTTCTTTCTTTAGAAAGTTGAGGTGTGCAAAATGCAAAAGCTGGTGGATCATCATAGTGAATATCAACACTCATAAATAGATACCATTGTGAATGGTCACACATCGGATAAGGCTTAATTGCTAGGTTCCGACGTAAAACTTTTCACAGTTTCTATCTTTTCAATGAAAGAAAAGAAAAACCTGCAAAAATGTATGGAAGCTGGCCTAGGAACCAATAACGACATGATATATATCAATGAAAAGATGTTTTTATGTACTTTAATTTTTGATATGGCAAGACGTTCCAAGCCGCTGTTTGGAAGAAGTTATTGCACAATAAAGTTATTCACAAATAAAAAGTGTTTTATTGTTTTCATCGTCGGTCAAAATGCCGGTACTCCTTTGATTTTATTATAAAGTTCACCATTAAGTCAAATAAGGTAGTTTGTTTCCACTTTTTAGCACATATCGTGCGGTATATCGGCCAAAACTTGAGTAGTAATGTAGTGAAGCTCCACAACAAAACGTTGTGTTTGACTTGTTGTCCCGTCTTGTTGGAACGACATATCATCAAAGTTATGATTTCAATCGCCACACCAGCAAAAAAAAAATTGGTTGTAGTTAGTTTAGTTCGACCATACCGCTCCGAATTGATTGTTTCCGTCCGCCCATTAGCACCCTTGAACCAATGACACCTTTCGACTAAGAGCGAACCAAGCAGTCACTTTGTTCTGCATGCACCGCTTCGATCGTTTGTGTGTTTTTTGAGCCTCATATGCGACACTTTTGTTTTTTTACATACCCGTCGTGTGAGAAATATGCCTCATCATTAAAGAAAATGTTGTTCGAAAGATCGGTGCTTATTGTCTGTTGTTCGAACACCTAAGATGCGTATTTACGGCGTTATGAATGGTTAGAAGGCTTCAATTGTTGGGAGATATGAAGTTTGTGCGGACGGAGATGGTGCACGACGACAAGTTTAATTGCTGAGAAACCCTGCCGCCGGGAAATCGATTAATTCGGATCACAAGCACATGTGCGTGCAATAGCATTATTTTCGACTGAAGGTGCAACTTGCGACATGAGTAACTCTTCCACTCTCCTTGAATTTTTTCACAATTTAACAGATTGCTTGCGTAGTCGTTCTTAGTGTCCGTGACTAAGTGGTTAGGTACGTTGGCTGCTAAGCAGAACGTCGTGGGTTCGACTCCTACTCGTGCCCATAGAGTTTTTAGTTCATCTCTCACGGGCACTGCCTCTTGACTTGCGAAGAACTGACAAAACTTTGCAAAAGTGCTTCTTAACTTTGCCGTTTGGAATCGGTATTAAATTGTGGGTTCCCTCAATTCTTCATACGCCACTTAGGCCTTGGCTCAAGAGCGCCACTCTATTTATTTGCATAGTCGTTCGATTATAACGACCATAATCATTGCGTAATGCGAAAAGTGGTTATGTTTGATTTACCACTTTTTCAGTAAGTTTTAATAATTTTAACGCGTATTCGATTGTTAAGCTGTCCATAATTGTAAACGTCAAACATTCATTTAATATTATGACACCTCAGATGAAAGTTAAGTTTGCTACGTATCAGCGGTGGTGGCTATAAGGTAATTATCGGACCACCTTCGTGGTTGCAGTCGTTCTATGATGCTTGGAGAGGACTCTAAATATATTACGTTAAAGTAGCTCTTTTTGATATTGTCAGCCGAATAACTTCTCTTTCAAAGCGGTTCTTGAGCATACGCATTGCCACTAGTACGCATAGCTATGCTTCTTTTCCTAGGAGTTATATTGTTTTATTTAAGAATTTATAGTTGAAGTCAAAGACTGATAATAATAAGCCTTGAATTATTCAGTAAAAATAACTTGAAAGCATTAAAACAATTGAAGTCTTAATGTTTTCATTAATATTTTAAAAGAAAAAAAAAATCTTAAAATATTCTTTAATCATCTTCTTCCGAGCCAATTAATTTCCAACCAAATAACCAAACAAAACTTGAACTCATTCAATAATTTCCTCATCATTTTTTCTTTTTTCAGCTTGCACTTTTGAAAACTCACGATCAACAAAAGAAAAATAAAACTTCCTGTATGCTTTTTGTGTTGTTGAATGCTGCCGTTTTCCGGTAAACGACTTCGATAATAATAATAATTTCTCTTTTCCACCCGTCCAAAGGAATACAAAGAAAACAAATTGAAAGAAAAAATTTCTTTTTGAGAAATGACCCAACAAAAAATAAAAACTCCACCATTATCGAAACGAAGGAGGAAAATTGAAAAGCACAAAAAACAAATAGTACACATTCGTATACAGAAACAGAAACAAAGTCAGACAGGCACATAAAGTGCTAATCGATGTTCGAATTTCAAAAAGAAAAGAACGTCTTGCTTGGCTTCTTTTGAAACAGCATCCGTTTCTGACGAGCTATTCGAAGAACGACCGAGTAACTTTTTCTTGGTAATGGAAATAAATTTCAAGATACTCAACAACAACTAGAAGACCGCCAATCTTACTGAACTTCATTATACGACGAGTTTTTGGTATCGATATCGGAGAAACTTTCGTATAGCAACCTTTCAACTAGCAATTGAAACTTTAGAGAAGAATAATATCAAGGAAAATGCACTGCCCCGAGTAACGAATGTGTTGACATGAAATATTAATGCAGTAGCGTTGACGGTTTAAGTCAACCCAAGCACAACATAAATCATAAATTCTAACAAGAAGACGACGTGTATATAAGAAGTAAAAGAAGACCCAAGCTAATCGTTATAAGTCATCTAAGCTGCACTGTTGCACGACACGCTGAGCGCGCTAGCTGAACGACAACCCTTTAAAAGGGAATTATTAATAGTTGAAGCGTAACAGCACACATATCTAACTTTGACTAACTTAGTTCTAACCAACAACACACAAACTATATTCTTACTCTAGTCGAGTGCAGAAGAAAACAAGGAATACCTATAAATAATAAGGATCACATGTCAGAAGGGGCACTCGTTTACCATTTGACTCGTACAAAAACTCCAAATAAGCAACTACTAACTGCAAACTACGACAACGTTGACGTTGACAAGAACGTGGAGCACGTCGAGAAAGGAGACGCCCCAAGACGAAGACAACGACGACCGCGACGTACGAGTTCAGAGATAATGCAAATACTACCGAACATGTTGGAGATTCGAGTTATCCTGCTATGCCTTCCATCGATCCTCTTAGCAACAACATTAGAACCGGGTAAGTTTACTTTACTCAGTCATGTAAGAAGTCATTTTTTTTTTTTTTTGAACCAGCAGTTTTGTTTCGTTTCAGTTTCATATGTGAAACAAAAACAGAATTTTTGTTTGTATATAATATGGTGTGCTTGTTGTTTGAGTTCGCAGATTTTGCAGTGGTGACACTGTGGCGTATACTTAATATTCAAAGACAAAACGTGGTAGATAATACTCAGTTTTGTGTGGTGTTTTTTTCTCTTTTTCTGAGTTTTATTTGCTTTGAAAAACGAAGCAAAAGGGTTATGTGGCAGTCAAACAAACTTTAAACTGGATGAGCAAGGAAAAAATGGTAATTTAAAAATTCACACTTATTTCTTGCCGATAAATAAATTGGAAGTTGATAGAAAATGGACATTCAGCTTTGTTCCCGATAAAAACTCTGAAAATGTTGAATTGTCATTTGCCATTTGTAGTTTATTCTAGCAACTTTTTTGTAAAACAAATTGTAAATATTTCTTAGAAATCGTATTTTAAAAAATCTGAAAATCAAATTGTCAAGTAAAGTCACGAAAACACGAGAGAAGAAAAAAAATACGCAGATATTTTATTCGTTTATGGCACAAAGAAGATACAAAGAATCTGATGAACGAATTTGTTTTCAATTCTCTCATACCACCTTTTTCGTAAATTTATCCATTAAACATTTACACCCCAAATTTACATAACTCTCCCTGAGAAGAGGTAACTATACTTTAAACCCTCTCTCATAATTGCATAGAGTTAAAAGTTTCCTAAGACTATCAATTCTTGTAAAACGACACCAATTGCCAAGCGATGCAATAGAAGTAGCTTTCGAAACCAAAAATCGATTTTATTACTTTTGTAGATTTTACCAAGCATCTATGAGTTTTTGGGTGTACTTATCAATAAGAATTTTTGTTTTAGGTAGAATTAAAAAAAAAAGTATGTTTATTACGCTTCTTGGACAATAAAACTTCAACATCATTTAAAATATTGTTTATCTGGCAACCCTAAAAAATTATATAAGCTCAATTTAAACGTATTTTTAAAGGTTGGTATATATATAGTTAGTATGTATAGCTATAAGCTGTGTTTTATTGGGAACATAGGTTAGCTCAGGAATAGGAATTCTAATAAAACACTAAAGTCAGTTTTAAACTGAGTTTCGTTCACCAGAATATCAAATATCGAAACCTTTTAAACGCCATCTTGAGACCTATCTGAAAGCATTTTTTTTTACATGAGTTTTTATTGTGGAAAACTGTTTTCTTCCAAAAGGTTTTGATATTTGATTATATCAAATGCGTCATGGGTTCGAGTCCTACTCGTGCCCAATAAAGTTTTTATTTCATCTTTCACGGACACTGCCTCTTGCGAAGAACTGACAAAACTTCCCAGAGTATCATCTGTCATGAAAAAGAGCTTCTCAATTTTGCCGTTCGGAATCGGCGTTAAATTGTAGGTCCCCTCAATTCTTCATACGCACTCAGAAAATTGTTGATGAGAGTAAGCCACTTAGGCCATGGCTCTTCAAGAGCTGTTGCGCCACTCTATTTATTTATTTTAGTCCATTAATCGAGGAAGGCTTTAGGCTACTTAACATTAAACTGTGACCAATAGGAGCGAAAAATCAGTGGAAAATGTGGAAAAACCGGCATAAAAAGTTAATTTTTCTACGTTTAAACGCGCTTATCTCAGGAACCGCTAAATCAAAATGACCAATTCTTGTAATGTTCAATTGCGCATTTATCGTAGAAGGCTTGAAGCTTTATAATATTAAGCTGCGACCAATAGGAGCAAAGCGCCAACCGGTCGAAGTCGCGGGCAACTGCTAGTTGAAAATAAAGTCCAAAATGATGTTCCTTACATTGCATTCGTACTGTCAGTGAAATTGATCAAAGCATGGGTCAGGGTACATCAAAGTTATCCTGTTTTTTAAATCGTCAAAAAGTGATGAAAAAGTTCAAAATCAGACTTTACTGTAAATAGAACAAATTTTTTCCTAGGATATATATAGCCAAGACTCACATCCCAAAGTAATACAGACGAATCACCGTTCAAATGACATTCGAGCAAAAGCTATGCTGTTATATGGCTCGCGGTCTTTTGGCTTGCAGGATTTCGTTTTTCGGACTCTCGACCTCAATTCAGTGGTTTATGAAAACAGACTGAAAAAATCTGACTAATTCTGATCTGTCATGCAGTTTTTGACTTATCGGTGTTAAATAAACACATTTTTTTAAAATAAATATTTACTCTCTCATCTTTCTTATTTATTTCGATCTAAGGGCATTAAATTCAACTTAAATTTGGGCGTGGTAGTTTCCAGTATATTTTAATAGGATTTTCTTTAAAAAAAATATAAAAATTGGAGAAGATTATAATATATTTCAAAATAAAACTAAGACAATGGAATCTCAACCTAAATTATGTTATGTACACTGTAACCGAAATTCGAAGTAAGAATCTTTGAGTACACTCTAAGAAATTTTTGTTGAAAATTACTCCAATTATTGTATGCAACTGGTCCGTTACAATAATTGTAGTAATTTTCAACACGAATTTTCGTTGTTTTTTATTCAACATTCGGTCGAACATGTATTGTATTAAATCCAACTCTAAGGTAACAGAATCAAAATAAAACTTTATATAATATTAGAAGAGGTTAAAAATATAAAAAAAATTTCTTTTAGGAT
>CAKKXW010000570.1:0-11094 GCA_920937365.1 Sphaerophoria rueppellii | reverse complement strand
AAATATCTAAGAATTGTTTGGTAAATTCTATTCATTCTGACTATCTTAGTTATGTTAGAGATCATGATACTGCAAGGGCAATGTGGCTCAACTTGGAATCGGCATTCACAACTTATGAAATTGTACATGAAAAACGGTGATTCATTGACTTCACATTTGGCAATTATTGAATACTTCGTTCGTCAACTCAAAAAAGGGCAAAAATGGATGATAATGATATCCTGACTCAGCTATTTGTAACGTTACCAGACAAGTTTAATGCATTGGTAACAGCACTACAAAATAAGGATGAAAGTAAACTTTTATTATCTATAGTAGAAGTGAAGCTTAAAACTGAGGAACTTAAGTTGAATGAACGCCAAGTCGAGATGTTGTAAAAACAACGGCGTTTTCGAATAAAGAGAAACTGTATAAGAAGTAGAAATTTAACGGAAAATGTTACAAATGTAACAAATTTGGATATCAAACAAAAGAATGTGAATCAAAAGAAGCTCAAATCGTAGATAATCATTCAAATGAAGCTCCAAAAGTAAGAGACAAAAGTGTTTCCTTCATGTAAGAAAATTATTTTCAAACTTGACCCTGGAGCTACTGATCATCTTGCATATGAAGAATGGTATTTTTCTGAGATGTTAAAATTGAAAATTCCCATTGAAATATATAGTCCTGTGAAGTAAGCAAAATGATTGTTGAAAATTAAATAAAAAATGAGAGTTCCCGGTAGCAAACCAAGAGTTCTAGAGTTCCTCATACTTTTTTACAATAGTTCTGGTGAATTAAGGCTAAAATTCGAAAAAAAAGTTTTTTGTGCTAACTTCACGCAGCAAGAACTTTTTTCAGAAAATGAGTTCTGACGATGTGTTTCAACTTAAAATCAAGAGTTCTAGAGTTCCTGATGATTTTTAGAAAGAGTTCTGCAAAATTGGAAAAGCTATTGTTACCTTAGGTTCTCATTGACTTGAAAATCAAGGAGTTCTGATTAGAGTTCCCGGTAGACAACCAAAAGTTCTAAACTTTTATTAATAACTTTTTTTTCTAAAACAAATAATTCAAGAGTTCTAGCTTATTAAGGTGTCCATTGACTTAGAGCAAAATTTTGAAAAATCCAAAAAACATCAAAATCAAGGAGTTCTGATTAGAGTTCCCGGTAGACAACTAAAAGTTCTAAACATAAAAATAAAATTTTCAGAACTTGATTTTTATGTTTTTTGGATTTTTCAAAATTTTGCTCTAAGTCAATGGATACCTTAATTTTCGAGAACTCTTGAACTATTCGTTTTAAAAAAAAGTTATTAATAAAATTTTTAGAACTTTTGGTTGTCTATCGGGAACTCTAATCAGAACTCCTTGATTTTCAAGTCAATGAGAACCTAAGGTAACCCTAGCTTTTCCAATTTTGCAGAACTCTTTCTAAAAATCATCAGGAACTCTAGAACTCTTGATTTTAAGTTGAAATACATCATCAGAACTCATTTTCTGAAAAAAGTCCTTGCTGCGTGAAGTTAGCACAAAAAACTTTTTTTTCGAATTTTAGCCTTAATTCACCAGAACTATTGTAAAAAAGTATGAGGAACTCTAGAACTCTTGGTTTGCTACCGGGAACTCTCATTTTTTATTTAATTTTAAACAATCATTTTGCTAACTTCACAGGACTGAAATATATATTGCAAAAGATGAAGTGTCCTTAATAGCAAATAAAAATCAAAGGATTGAGCAATACTGGAACTGAGCTGACTATGAAAAACGTTTTATTTGTATCCAAATTAAGAATCAATTTAATTTACGTCACTAAACTAACTAGTGCTGCAGCTAAAGTTAAGTTTTGTAAAAATAAGGCTTTAATATTAAAAGGTGATGAAGTGATTGCGACTGCATTCTTGAGGGGTGACCTATACGAAGCAAAGAATGAATGGTCTTATCAAACGGAATTAAATTCCAAGCAAAATTCAAAGCTCAAAATTTGATTTTGTGACATTTGCACTGAAGGCAAGCAAGTACGAGAACCTCTAAATGGCACTCGTAAAAGAGCTAAGCGATCTCTTGAAAGAATACATTCGGATGTTTCGAATGGCTCAAAATATTTTGTTTCTTTCATTGACTTTGATTTAAGTCATTTTTGATTTTCTTAATTAAGAACAAATCTGACGTTTTTCAAGCATTTTAAGAGTATGAAGCATTGTCGAGTGTTATGTTTGATTCTGCAATATCAAAACTGACAATAGACCAAGGAAGAGAATATCGATCGAAAGAACAGAATAATTGGTAGTTGGTACAAACAAAAATGTATTCAAGCTGAGTCAACAGTTCCATATTCCCCTCAACAGAATGGCGTTGCCGAGAGATTTAACCGAACTCTAGCTGATACAGTCAGAGTGTTATTAATTGAGGCGGGTGTTCCAAAGAAGATGTGGAATGAAGCTGCTCTTACTGCAGTGTATATTATCAATCGTAGTCCAACTCGTTGTCTTCACAATTCAATAACCCCAACTGAATTATGGTATGGATCGAAGCCAAATCTAAGTAAACCGAGAGTATTTGGTTGTAGGGCGTATGCCTGGATACCAAGTGTATATCGAAAGAAGTTTGATTCAAAAAGCAAGAAAACAGTTATGATAGAATATGCACCAAGTAAGTACCAAGATTATGTCATTACTTCAAAAGCAAATTCTGCCGCTGGAGTTCTTTCTACAGATTTCCCTGATTGTTATTTGTACCAACTACCTTCAATTTTAGACGAGCTAACTTTTGTATCTCCTTTCATAATTCTTGCGGGAGATTTCAACCATGATGTGCTTAGGAGCTCAGAACTTGTGGATATAATAAGTTCACTTGATTTATTCCCTGTAAATGTGTCTACTCCCACGCACTTCACAAGGCACGGTAGCTCCTTACTTGACATGTTTTTTGTTAGTCATACTGAAAAAGTTCTTCTTTACGATCAACTCTCTGCTTCGTGCTTCTCAAATCATGATTTAATTTATCTAACATTTGAATGTGCACCTGTGGCCTCCTCTTCTACTTACTGCTATAGAGATTTTAAAAATGTCAACAGGCGACAGTTGGAAACTGATTTAAATCAGATTGAGTGGCACCAAATGTATAGAATGGCTTCTGTTGATGACCAAGTGTCATTTTTACAAAATAACATTGATAATCTTTTCGTCCAACACGTTCCACTTGTTACAAAGCAAGCTAATAAGAGAGAACAACCTTGGTTTAGCAACTATATTAAGGGTCAAATAAGGGAACGTAATCTTGCGTACAAGCGATGGCAGATTTTTAGACTTGAAACATTGCATAATGAATACAAAATTTTAAGAAATAGAGTAATATGCCTTATTCGGCAAGCTAAGCAACAGTTTTATGCTCCTAAATTTGATCCTTCCTTGGCCAAAGAAAAGCTTTGGAAAAACTTGAAGGAAATAGGCGTAGGAAAGCAAATAAACAAAGATATTTCCATCGATTGTAACGAGCTTAATTCAAATTTTGTTTATCTAAACTCTTTCGATATTGAAACCCGTTCATATGAGTTGACAGATACGATTAATGATAGTCTACCTTTCAGTGGCTTTTGCTTTTCACCCGTTAATGATTACGATGTTGTGGAAAGTGTTCTAGATATTAAGTCTAACTCTGTTGGAACTGATGGCATCCATCCGATTTGTATGAAAGCCATTCTTCCGTATATTGTAAAGTACATAACCTACATATTTAATAACATTTTAATGACAAGTACTTTTCCTTCTGTTTGGAAACAAGCGAAGATGATACCAGTTCCAAAGAATCGTGATGGTGATGACTATCGACCAATAGCTATATTACCTATTCTCTCGAAGGTTTTTCAGAAACTTATAAGTCATCAAATAAGATCATTTCTTACTAATAATTAATTGATGTGCATCAATCAATCAGGCTTTTGCCCCAAGCACAGTTGTACTACAGCTTTAATTGATGTCGTTGAAAATATCAGAAACTCTTTGGATAACGATAGAGTGACTATATTGACGCTTCTTGACTTTTCCAAGGCATTTGATACCGTGAACCGTTTTATACTTTATCAAAAACTTAAAGATCAATTCAATTTCTCGTTTCCGTCAGTTAAGCTTATTCTTTCTTATTTGACAGGTAGATATCAGGCAGTTTTCGCTAACAATGTTTTGTCATCTTTTCTCCCTTTGCAGAGAGGTGTTCCTCAGGGCTCTATTTTAGGCCCTTTACTATTCTCAATGTATATCAACGACCTACCGTCGTGTCCGCTGAACTCTTCTGTTCACATGTATGCAGATGACGTTCAGTTATACAACAGTTTTCAACTAGGTATGCTTGAGAATGGTGTGCACGAAGTTAATGAGGACTTGTATACAATCGTTATGTGGTCGCGCAAAAATGATCTTTGTTTAAATCCGAAAAAAACGAAATGCTTGGTCATCTCCAGAACTATGACCGATACATCATATTTTCCCGAAATATATCTAAACAATTGTGCTATCGAATTCGTTGATACTGCAAGAAATCTTGGCCTTACATTTAACAAAACACTTAGTTGGAATACCCACATTAATCAAACGGTAGGTAAGGTATATGGAGGTCTTTGCTTTGGGCGTCTCATCACATAACGCCTTTTAAAACACGACTACTATTGGCCAAAACCTTACTAGTACCTCTTATGCTTTTCTGTTGCGAGGTGTTTAGTAATTGTGATTTCGAACACAAGCGAAAACTTAACGTTGCATTCAACAGTATTACACGGTATGTTTATGGTCTCAGGAGATATGACCACATCTCACATTTCTCTAAATCTATCTATGGAATTTCACTAGATAATCTGTTCAAAATAAGAACGTTAACCATGCTTCACAACATCTTACAATCACACCAACCTGAATATTTATATAATAAATTACATTTTACGCGTTCTGAAAGATTATGCGACCTTGTTCCAGTACGTTTCAAATTCCTGGTATCTGAACGACAGTTTTATGTGCATTCCATTCGTTTATGGAACTCCCTCCCTCGCTCTGTTAAAATTATAATTAGCCCGACCTTGTTTGGAAAAAAACTTAGAGAATTCTTCTCCTAGCTTCAGTCCGATGATGATGATGATGATGATGATGATGATGATTATAATGCCGATGATGATTAGTTCTTAATATAAGTTTTCAGTCAATCTTTAATATATATAGTTAATTTTTTTTTCTTTTATATCACATTTCCATTTTAAAATCCAAAGCACAATTTTTGTAATATAGTATTACGATACTGAAATTTGCTCTATTTTATAAGATATTGTATCTTACAGAGTATAATTATACAAATGAAATGAAATGAAGTTAGTAACGAGTTGCCCGGTCTGGATGAGAGCTTTAATCAGCTGTGGATGATAATAATGTTACTCTGTTGGGTCGACTTTATTTTTGGATGAAGGTCAGCGGCAAGTAGAGTTGAGCGGAGAAAAGTTTGTAAAACTCAAGTTGATAAAGCTTCAGATTTGTATGATGTGATTGAAAGCAATAGTTGTATAGTTCAATATGTTGTGTGGCGAATGTTGACGTCTTCGTGTAGCTTTCAGCAGGCGATGAAATATTGATGAGGTTAACAATTGTGGCATATGAAATAAGAATGCTCAAATTGATGTAGCATCAAGTTTGCTTCAGAGGCAGAAACATATACTAAAAAAGTTTCACTCACCCGGCCAGAAAGAAATAAAAGATGTCAGAGCGAAGGCGTTAGAACGATGAGAAGCGAAATACACAAGAAAGGTATATTCAATTGCTCGAGTTAAAATATTTTATAATTAAAAATACAAATTGTAAATGAGGTGTATAAGGACACTTTACACAAGAGGCATCAATCGAAAGGTTAAAATATGCTGAACTTTTTAATATCAAAATACAATATTAAAGGTCAATATTAAAAGCTGGGAGTTGACTTGTAATGCGTGTAGGTTACTCAATATCAATATGGAGTCTTTTTGAGAGGCGGTTATGGACGAAGAAGATAGTGAGAGTTTATATGAAAAATTACTATTGAAAATGGACAACATATATAAAAAATCGACAATCGTGCGAACACCAAAAAATAATAGACAAAACAGCCCGTGGATAACGCAGAATCTAATTGCAGAAACCAAGCAAAGAGATGTTCTATATAGAAGATGGAAAAACAACAGTAGGAATCTGACATACGAAAAAGAGTACAAGATGATGCGTTATAAAGTCAACAAGAACATAAATGCACAGAAATCAAACTATTTTAAAAATAAGTTTATTCGACTGGAAAATGATTCTAGAAAAACATGGGGACTAATTAATGAAGTACTAGGAAGAAAGAAAACTTGCATCGACGAAACCATAGAAAAAAACTTTAAAACAGAAGTTAAATCACTTGTCAATGATTTTGCAGTGTTTTATGCATCTCAGACTGAAAGCATTATTCACAAATGCAATGAAAGCACATCAACTAATGACAAGGCAGCGATTGCAAATACTATATTTGCGTATGATACAAACGTCACTGAGATAAAAAACATAATAAGAACTATTGGATCAGACAAATCACCTGGATCGGACAATATCAGAGCAATCGATATCAAAACACATGCCGATGTTTTTGCTCCCATTCTCTGCAAATTGATAAATCTGAGTCTCAGACAAGCAAAAATCCATTCGAATCTAAAGATAGGAGTTGTAAGACCAATTTACAAGCATGGAGTTAAAAACCAAATAATCAACTATAGGCCTATTTCAATTCTACCAGTAATAGAAAAGTGTATGGAAGGTGTTATAGCCAACAAACTACATGGATTCATTGAAAAAGAAGCGTTGATACATAGGAGTCAATACGGATACCAAAAAAACAAAAATGCTGGACAATTACTAGGGGAATTTGCTAATTGTGTGAATGAGAGATTGGATAGATGTCATCATGTAAATAAATAAATAGAGTGGCGCGACAGCTCTTGAAGAGCCCAGGCCTAAGTGGCTTACTCTCATTCAACAATTCTCTAGGTGCGTGTGAATAATTGAGGGGACCTACAATTTTACGCCGATTCCGAACGGCAAAGTTGAGAAGCACTTTTTCATGACAGATGATACTCTTGGAAGTTTTGTCAGCTCTTCGCAAGAGGCAGTGTCCGTGAAAGATGAAATAAAAACTTTGGGCCTGAGTAGGATTCGAACCCACGACGTTCTGCTTAGCAGCCAACGCACCTAACCACTAAGCTACGGACACTACGATGTCATCATGTGTTAGTTATATATATGGACTTTAGTAAAGCCTTTGCCACACTAAGTCATTCGCATCTCATAGACGCATTAAGAAGAATAGGAATTTGTGGGATAATGACTGATTGCCTTACTGACTACCTGAAAAAACAGAACCTTTTGTGTGAAAATTAAAGACGAAATAAGTGACAAAAAGGTAATGAAATATGGAGTTCCCCAGGGTTCGAAATTAGGACCAATATTATTTATTTTATACACCAACGAACTCCTTAGAATATTCAAGCAAAGTACACCCTTCGCCTTTGCGGACGATACGGCTATTGTTGTGAGTCATCGCTCTTTAGACACAGCACTTGTATAATGCAAGAAGAATTCAATTTAGCAGTGAGGTGGTGTCACGACAATGGATTGGTTATAAACGCCTCCAAAACTAAAATGATGCACATCCGAAGTCCACAATTTAAACAAACAGACCAAAGGATCTACTTCAAAAATGACGCTTGTCCAAAAACTGAAGACAAATGCATCGAATTAGTTGATCTTTACAAATATCTGGGAGTAATAATTGACTGCCATTTTCTGTGGGAAAAGCATATAAACAAATTAAGAAACGATTTAAAGAAGGCATTATTTGCAATCTCTCATTTAAAAAACTATGCTACAGAGGATGTATTAAGGCAAGTTTATTATGCCTTAATGGAGTCCAGCAAAAACTCACATCGACAAAATTCAGAGACTACAGAACGCAGCTGTTAAAGCAATTAACTCCAAAAACAGTCAAAGAATAGACACAAATTTTAAACCAATGCACGTTGAACATATTTTTAAAATGACGACCATCATTCAATATTTTGAGGTCAACCGATTCACGAAACCAATTCAACATCAAATCAACACCAGAAAAGGGCCCAAGGAATGCTACATACACCGCGAAACTCAAACAATTATGGTTGCCGCAAACTTGAATATTCTGTTCCAAGTACATATAACAAACGAACTCCCTAGAGAAATAATCAATATTCAAAACTTTAAAAAAAGAAAAAAAAAGAACTAAAGAAGTATTTTCTCAATAGTATAAAATAAAATGCAAATTCTTAATAATTAAAATTCAATAGATTTTCCAAGAACACTGGTTCGATTACTTGCAGAAGTGTTTTGTTTTCTTGCTCCGCAATTTTTTTATTTAATGTCAAGTTTTCTTGTGTTTTAAAAATTAAAATTGTGTGTATAATATTTAATTACATATTTGACATGCATGTCAACTCATGCTTTTAGTTTTTTTTATCAAAACCAGCCTAAAAGTTAATTTTTTCATCTAAATTTTATTGTGATTGCTTGCACGTAAGTTTTGATTCTATTTACTTGTTTATCTATGTGTTAAAACTCTGCATTGCTTTCCCTCTTAACTGTCCGTTTATTAATCACTCAAAATAATTTGAGCTTTTTTCCATAATTTATAAGATTTTATTATTCTTATTACAAACTAGATTCCACTTTTTTATAAAACTCAGTGGTTCAATTAGTTTGTGCGTCAGTTTCCGACTCCCCCAGAGTAGCAACCCTACGTTCAATTCCCGGTAACAGCGCAACTTTTTTTTTTTTTTCTTTTTCTTTTCGTTATTTCTTTTTTTTTCATTAATTAGTAGGTATGACTTGCGCTAGTTCATACCGTCTCGATCGGTCTGGCTCAGCTCCATGTGGTAAATTATTCCACTCCAAATGCGTTGGTTCGAATAATTCCTTTTTGGATAAAATAAATTCATCGAATTTAGCCTTTTGGTATTGCGCGGACTGCAAAAAGATCTCCTTGGCTCATTTTTCTATTAAATTGTCTAATTTAAAAAATGAGCTCTGTAAAATTTCCAAGGGGTTTGAAGATTTAAGTTCCAATTTCATTAAATTAGCCTCCACTACTAATGAAATCTCTTCTCCGGTACTGGTTTCTGACAAATCCTGCTCAACGGATGATCTCATAATGGATAATCTATCTGTATATACCGACCCTAAAAAAAAGTAAAAAAGAGGAAGGGAAAACAACTCTTCTTCAGCCAACGTAAGTCCGGCTTCAAAAAAATCTTCTTCAAGAAGCAATGAAAGTGGTGTTAGTGCAGATAGAGTATATCCGAACCGATACCTCCTCCCAATCATGAAATCAACATTATGGATGTTGATACATTTGCAAGGCCTTCCGTACCAAATTCCTCTGACACCTCTAGCGATAAGGATAATTCGAGTCCACTTCACGTTCCTGCTCCCCCAAATATTCTAACCTCAGTACCTAGGCCGAAATCTATCTTTATCTCTCGTCTTTCACCCGAACCTGAGACTAAAGACATAATAGAACATTTGGTTGCCTCGAAAGTAATAAAAGATTCGTCGAGTATCAAATGTTCTAAAATAAGTAAACAAAACAGTTTTGTAGCGTCAGTAGGAATAGGTGCACTATGGGACGACCGTTACACAGTTGAAAATTTGAAAATTTGAAATTTAAAAAAAGGTAATGGGAACGTGTCTTGTATAAATAAATGTTTTATCAGCAAGTCACAAAACCCAATGTACGATGTTGTATATTGTTGTTTGTAAAGGATCGAGCGAGAAGAGTCAAGTTACAGGTAAAGGAATGTTTGATTGTTTGTAAAAAAAGGGGCACATAATGATGACGATTGAAAGTGGTTTCTAGTAAATCAGTAAGCCTGTCAACACATACATATATTCAATAAATTTTATTGATGCGAGTCATAAAACCTAATTTTCGAACTAATTTATGACTGCAAAGGATCGACGTCGTACAAGTTCGTTGGCTCCTATTTGGTAGGTATTGTATTGATGAACAAAATAATCAAATATTGATATCTACGGATAAATCAACAGAGGATTCTGAATACTAAACTGGTAAGGGGATGCTATATTTGCTTGAGGGGGAAAGGCAGGTCAAATAAATGCACTGAGTGTCAGGAGTGGTAATTTTTCAATAGGATGATATGGTACGATGTTGTTAAAGACTCTGTTCATTAAACCAGCCGATCGTTAAACGGTTGAAAATTTGAAAATTTGAAAAAAGTCAATGTAAGAGATGGGAACGTGTCTTGTATAAATAATTGATTTTATAAGCAAGTCACAAAACCCAATGTACGTTGCCGTTTATGGTTGTTTGTAAAAGGATCTATGCGACACACGGTTGATGTATAAATCAACAGAGGATTCTGAATACTAAACTGGTAAGGGAATGCTATATTTGCTTGAGGGGGGAAAGGCAGGTCAAATAAATGGACTGAGTGTCAGGAGTGGTAATTTTTCAATAGGAAGATATGGTACGATTTGCTGTTCTTTCTACTGTGACTTTCTACTGTGAGATTTGCCATGTTGTCGTTAGCTCAGCTAGTAGAGATGAAATGGAACTGAAATATTACCTATTTACCCATTTACCTTCTTGCTTTTGTTAAATATTTCCATTTGAATGAATCCTCAAGTTTTTCTTTCTTTGGACTATTTTTCTTTTATTCCAAACCTCAATGATTAATCTTGATGTTTTTATTAGAACGAACCATATAATAATAAAAAATATTGAACGACAAACATTTCAATTAATAAAATCAGTTAACTCAAATTTAAAATACAACAGTAGTTTTATTTATCAGTAACCTAGGTACACTCATAACAATTCAGTGTATCGCTCCATTGCCGGGCACTTCCACATTCTGAAGTATGGAAATGTACGGATGTGACTGACGCCTCGGTACATTCCCCTCTTGAAGAGTCAGCAGATTCTTCAACTTTGTCAAATGGCAGTAGAACTAGTTTTTGGACTGACCGCATCACTCGTCGTTTCTTGCCTGCTACTTTAAGTTCAACATTCCGGACGTGACCATCT
>CAKKXW010000569.1:0-14454 GCA_920937365.1 Sphaerophoria rueppellii | reverse complement strand
ATTTAATTTATTATACAGGGTGATTCACGAGCGTTGTGCCAAAAAGCTAAAGCGTGTAGGTTGAGTTGAGACAAGAAAAAAATCGTATGGGAGGGGGGGGGGGGTCTATTCCCCCCCGTTTAGCCGGGAGGGGCAATTTTCTGAAAAATTGACTTATTTTATAAATACAAATATTAAAAATCAACGGCTTCAGTTACAACATCGTGTTGTACCTTTTTGAAAAGCCAGAAATATCTTCTTTCACTTGGTTTTTAAGTTAAATTGTTTTAACGAATAGTTTAAAAAATATTAATTCTCAAACTCAAAATTTTCAAAAAAAAAACAAAAAAAACATTTTTGAACCAAGTTTTTTCAAAATTTTATGTAATTAAGTACTAATTTTGTTTTCAAAATTCAATGCACCTGTCGGTGAAGGGTTCTACCTGCTAGGAGCTTAAGATGATTAAACCGCAATTTCTCTTGAATGAAAAAACAATAATCCGTAGCAGAAGTGCATGTCCGCTAACTCTTGTCGAGATTATGAGTTTGACATTGTTATGTGTTGATGAGTCAATATTTCAATTGGAAATGGTTGTTTACTAAATATGCGATGCCTTTTATTCACCTTTAGGTCTTTTCGTTCAAGAAAAATTGCGGTTTAATCATCTTAAGCCTCTAACAGGTAGAACCCTTCACCGACAAGTGCCCACGGCCCCCAGGCATAATAAGAAAAATTTCAAGTCAGTTTTCAGTGGTTATCAATGAACAAAATGACTAATCCAGGGAAAATCCAATACTTTTTTTACTTTATTGAGGCCTCATAAAAGTCCAATTACAGAACAAATATTAAAAGAAAGGTAAATGTGTCAAAATAAATTAATAAAACTAAAAGTCGAGATAGATAATAATAAAAACAAAGATTTTCTTAGAGAAAAGTGGTCCTGGTCTTTTTTTTATTTCTCAAAAACGAAAAGACATTTTGGCATCCGGTTTTCTGTTTTCGACTAAAAATTAACAATTGCATTGAATTTTGAAAACAAAATTAGTACTTAATTACATAAAATTTTGAAAAAACTTGGTTCAAAAATGTTTTTTTTGTTTTTTTTTTTGAAAATTTTGAGTTTGAGAATTAATATTAATATTAAAATTGAGAATTAAATTAATAAAACCAGTACTACATTTTTCTAAGAAAATCTTTTACTTTTACGACTTTTAGTTTTATTAATTTATTTTGACACATTAACCTTTCTTTTAATATTTGTTCTGTAATTGGAATTTTATGAGGCCTCAATTAAGTAGAAAAGTATTGGATTTTCCCTGAATTAATCATTTTGTTCATTGATAACCACTGAAAACTGATCTGAAATTTTACTTATTATGCCTGGGGGCCGCGGCCACCTGTCGGTGAAGGGTTCTACCTGCTAGGACCTTAAGATGACTAAACCGCAATTTTTCTTGAACGAAAAGACCTAAAGGTGAATAAAAGGCATCGCATATTTAGTAAACTACCATTTCCAATTGAAATATTGACAACACATAACAATGTCAAACTCATACTCTCGAGAAGAGTTAACGGACATGCACTTCTGCTACGGTTTATTGTTTTTTCATTCAAGAAAAATTGCGGTTTAATCATCTTAAGCTCCTAGCAGGTACAACCCTTCACCGACAGGTGGCCGCGGCCCCCAGGTATAATAAGTAAAATTTCAGGTCAGTTTTCAGTGGTTATCAATGAACAAAAAGATTAATCCAGGGATAATCCAATACTTTTCTACTTTATTGAGGCCTCATAAAATTCCAATTACAGAACAAATATTAAAAGAAAGGTAAATGTGTCAAAATAAATTAATAAAACTAAAAGTCGAGATAGGTAATAATTAAAACAAAGATTTTCTTAGAAAAAAGTGGTCCTGGTCCTTTTTTATTTCTCAAAAACGAAAAGACATTTTTGCATCCGGTTTTCTGTTTTCGACTAAAAATTAACAATGGCATTGAATTTTGAAAATAAAATTAATACTTAATTACATAAAATTTTGAAAAATCTTGGTGCAAAAATGATTTTTTTGGTTTTTTTTGAAAATTTTGAGTTTGAGAATTAATATTTTTTAAACTATTCATTGAAACAATTTATTTTAAAAACCAAATTAAAGAAGATATTTCTGGCTTTTGAAAAAGGTACAACACGGTGTTGTAAACGAAGCCGTTGATTTTTAATATTTTTTTTTATAAAATAAGTCAATTTTTCAGAAAATTGCCCCTCCCGGCTAAATGGGGGGGAATAGACCCCACCCTCCCATACGATTTTGTTCTTGTCTCAACTCAACCTACACGCTCTAGCTTTTTGGCACAACGCTCGTGAATCACCCTGTATATGTATTTAAAAAAAAAATATTTGATCACGTCAATCAGGCAGACGGCAACGCCATTGCCAACTTAAATTATTATTTCTTATCATTACATATTATATAGAATTCCAAAATGTTAAAGATTATTATTATTGTAATACTGAAGATAAATAATAAATAATTTAAATATCCTAAATTAAAAAAAATATCCTGAGGTGCTTCTTCATGACTAGCTTAATAAATAATGTGAGTTTGAAACTTTTCAGATCTAACCACCAACGATTATTTTTTGTTTTTGAATGAAGCTATCAAAGTAAGCAAAATATTAAGAATTCATGCTTTTCAATGTGAAAAAAATACCCCAAGGAACCATGTTTCCGGACAAAAAATTGCCATTTTGTTGCTTTTTTCTTCTTTGTTCACGTAGATATTTAAATTTTTATATAAAAAAATGCATACTTACTTAAGAAACAAAAATTTGATGAGGATATTAAGCTATTATACTCAGCTGTTTCCATATGTCCATATCTGTTTCTGTTAAAATCTAGAACAGATTTCAAAACAAACGGCTTGCTAATCGAACAGTCAGTAAGTCAATATTTTTTTTTTGTTGTTTGAAATGTTTGAGTTATTTCTCTTCATTTCTTTTCTTTTCATTAGCACAACCCCTACGCAAAGACTATCCATGCATATTGGTTTAGTTTTCTGTTTCTTCGTTGACTAATCCAATCTGTGGAGTAAAAATAATGCCACACTTCGTTCGCTCGTCCTAATGCGTTAACATGACTAATATCTTGAATGACATGGTTAAAGTCTAAAAAGTTATGTCGGCCGATATTAAATTTCACCATTGGTCGTTCGGGTTATGTTTTTTTTAGTGTTGTGCTCTTTGGCGTATTAAGTGTCTAGTCTTAGTCTTTTTTATGTTGCTAAACATTTTGTTAGCACGCTACATCCGTTACCAACAATAATTCGTATACCTTTGCGCTGACTTTTTTTGCAGGCACAAGTAGATTTGGTTTCGCTTCGACATCGAAAGCAATAAAATGAATTTTAATTTTTTGTATAAAAATACCTAAGGAACTTAGAATTTGTTATAATTTTTAATATTACAGGGTGTTTCAATTTTTGAGCAAAAAAGAAAAAATGTACCTAAGTCTTTTTATCCAATTCCAAAAAATGCAAGACTTAAAAGGTGTTTTTTATTTTTTTTTTTTTGGTACCGCTGTAGAAAAGCTTTAATGTCAAGCCTGATGCCAACCAACAGTCATAGCTGTCATGTAAAGTTCATTTCTCTCTATGGAAATTAGTGGTACCTATCAATAAACAAAATTGAGTTCAATACTTTTTGATAGCCAACAAATTGTCGCATTGAAGATTGCTATAAATGTCATGTAGGTTAACCACAAGAATTTACCTCCAAAAATAATAACCAACAAAAAGCTAAAGAAGGAGACCTTTATGCATACTTCAGAGCAACTCAAGTGCAACATCCGATTCACTTTTTCGCCTTCGATCGCATCGAATTCGAAGAGATTGGAATTTGTTCTTGCAAAGTCGATATAAGAGCTTACATGAGCAATTATTGTCTTTGGCTAGTTGTTTTATGTTGGAACTCGGACCACAATAAATGTTCTTAGCTGAGATTTGAGACCGGAGACAACAGTCGAATACACTTTGTAGTGTTTGCATTACGCCTTTATGAAGTCATATATATAGATACTGCCAGAGGTGCTGTGAGTGGGTACCTTCTCCCCTCTACTCTCAACTACAAGCTGAATTATTTGCATTCTTATTGCTCATATGTATAAGCTCATATAACAGCGAACAGATCGCATGCCATATGACCATAAGACATCTTGTATCTGGATCTCGTGTTCAGTGTTCAAATCCACGTCAGTCAGGTATTAATAAATGTCAAAACACAACGGCACTCCCCACTGGCATTTTGAAATTGGGATAACTCAATTATGAGCCAAATACCAGTCGACTCTCGTACAATTTTGGATCTCAAGTCCTAAAGGTCTTAACTCTTAACACAGCGGGATGCTGGCATATGATCCAGTTTATGGCTCACGTTTGCTTTTTTTGCTAATGACAAACCTTGTCTACCTGGAATGAGGATATCGGATTGAGAGTCAAGAGGAGCACAGTCAACTAAAATCTGTTTTCCTCTATTGGCTCTTTTTATTGAGTTTTTGCTGAAAAAATAACAAAAAAGTAGAAAATAAAACTTGCTTAAGAAAACGTAAGTTGAATGTGATATTTTTTTATATTTGATGGTAATTGGGAGCTTTTAGTGAAGATTCATATTTTTATGATGGTCCATTGAGTTTATCAAGATTATTAAAAATATTAAAATAAAAATAGTTTTAAAGCTATTGGAGAGTTAACAGTTCTACATGCATGCGTGTGTTCGTGTGCGTGAATGCAGGAAACCCACAATATTCAATGCTTATTCCGAACGACTAAATTGAGGTGCACATTCATGGGAGCGGGAGATCGTTACTCTCGGAAGTTATATCAGTTATCAAAGGTGTTATCGATGAAAGATGAAATAAACACTTTAAGTGTACGAGTCGGATTTGAACTCAACAGGTTCAACAGACTGTTACGTACACAATACTTAAATAATTGAAGTCAAACATTAACTCACTAAGAATGTTTTGCAAGCCTATGTTTTCCGACGTGAAACAATTGGTACAACAAATTTCTGGTTATAAACATTGGAGTTTCGAGTTTCCATGATTTAAAAAAGGTAATAATAATGCATTGCTCTGAACAAATGGGACGCAGACTATTCGAAACACTGAAGGAAACCTAGTCACTAAGTACTTCCAATACCTGCTGAATGCGCAAAATGTTGAGCGAGCTAATGACGAAAGAGAAGCAAGACCAGAAAGAGCTATCCATAAGCTAAAAAATAAAAAGTCCATAGGGTCGGCCTTCGGAACACTTTCAATATGGAGGAGGCGTTTTGATGAACCGCATGCACCAGGTCATCAAAAAAGTGTGTTAGGAAGAATGCATGCCCACTTACTAGTGGATAAGCTCCATATGCCCCATCTACAAAAAAGGCAATTCTTACATACTTACTTACTTATGGTGGCGCTACAGCCCAAGTCGGACCAGGGCCTCACCCAACAAACTTCTTCAGCCAGCTCGGTCCCTGGCTAGCTGTCACCAGTTTCGCACGCCAAATTGGTTCAGGTCCTCTACCACCTGTGTGCTCCACCGGAGTCGTGGTCTTCCTCTTCAGTGACGTCCTTCCGGGTTGGATTCGAAGACTCTACGAGCCGGAGAATTATTTTCCATTCGCTCAAGATGACCCAACCATCTAAGTCGTTGGACCTTTACTTTTCAGGCTTGGTCAGCGTTGCTGTACAGCTCGTACAGATCTTGGTTGAATCTTCGTCGCCATTCTCCATTGGTAAAGACAGGACCAAAAATCACTCGAAGAATTATTCTCTCAAAGCAGCCCAAAGCGATCCTATGTCATGAAAAAACTACAGCGGCATATCCCTGCTTTATGTTGCATACAAAATCCTATCCAACGTACTGTGTGAGCCTCTTAAACCGTTCTGCAACACTAAAATCGGCACGTACCAGTGTGGCCTTAGGCCAGGCAGAACATCGATAGACCAAATATTTACACTGAGGCAGATCCTGGATAAGACCAACGGATTTCAAGTCGAAACCCACCATCTTTTCTTCGACTTCAAAGCTGCTTATGATAGCTTCCACCGCCAAGAGCTTTTGATGGCGATGTCTAAATTCGGGATACCGAATAAACTTGATCCCGCTCTGCTGCATGGCGCTAAACAATACGCAACTGGGTAACAGCTCATCCGAGTCGTTTCCAACATGTAATTTTTTCAACATTGTCCTGGAGCAGTTAGTGCGCAAGACAGGAGTGTGAGCACGGAAAACACTATCTTCAACAAATCCACCCAGCTCCTAGGCTATGTCGTCGACATGGACATCATCGCGCGATTCAAGAGAACTGCGCTTGAGGCCAACATAGCGATTGAAGAACAGGTGAATCTCGTTGGTCCTGAAGTGAATGATGAAGTTCATGCTATCAACAAACAAAGCAAAATCTGTTGACCGACCGCCTAGGACAAAAAGTCACTGGAAATTAAGGTCGAGGTAGTTAAAGAGTTCACCTACCTTGGAACAAACGACACCTTATAGTGGAGATCCGAAGAGGAATTACCCTAGCGAAGCGCTGGAGCTGCTGCCTCGGTTCAAAACTCCTCACTCGAAAGACAAAGTGTCTGGTATGTAAAACTTTGATTTTACGAGTCCTATTCTACGGTACCGAGTGCTGGACGATAAGTAAAAAGGAGAATTGATACTGGGTATTTTCGGAAGGAAAATTCTTAAACGGAATTTCGGTCCCGTATCCGACGACGGCGAATGGAGAAGAAGTTTCAACTGAGAACTGTACGAGCTTTACCAAGATGTGGGCGTAGAGCAGAAAGTCAAGAAAAGACGATTACATTGGCTCAGCTACATCGAGAGAATGGACGACAATGCTCCAGCCAAGAAAGTCTTCTCATCCCAGCGCCCAGGTTCGAGAGAACAAGGACCAAGTGACTGCGGAGTGAGGAGAGTGTTTGGTTTTGGCGCCTGGAAAGTGCATGCGAGGGACCATTCACGATGGAAGGCTGCAGTTTCTCAGGCTGAGAATTCTCATGGATTGTGAGCCGGATAAGTAGTAAGGAAGTAAGTTCCGACAGGACCTCTCAGTTAAACAGTTTTGACATCGATTTCACAGTACTCCTCACATGAATGTAACGAGCTACATACACATAGAAAGAAAGCTCACATAACTGAAATCTACGTGACACAGAGGAAAAGACATTGATTTTTATTGTGTCATATCATCGCACTTATGGCCCCAGATAAGCTGGCGATTTTCGTAGAAAAAGAATGCTGCTGAAGCTGGGGCTTGTGTTTTGAGTTTGGCGTTTGTGTTAGTAATCACCTACTGGAATCCTCTGAGTCATGGCCACCTGCTAGCTTAACAGTTTTGGATGTTGGATGAACCAAATAGCTGATAGACTAAATTTCTAGCTTTTACGGGGGACCTTCACTTTGTATTTTTTACATTGGGGCATATGCATAAGAATCTAGTATTTACTAGTAGTAAATACTTCAAGTAAATACTAGATCAACAAGTAAAAGCTCAGATTTGTTGTATTTACTTCATTTGGTATGCATAAAAAAAGTAAATGCTAGTTAGCATTTACGAGTAGTAAATACTAGATTCATCCAAGTAAAAACTTTATATTCATCGGAATACTCAGGCATTTACTTACACCAATTGAAAAATAATATAAATCGGAATACTGGACTTACAAAGTAACAAGAAAAGGTCTAAAAGGGTGAAATACCTACAGGAAAACCTTCTATCCTCTTCTAATAGTTCAAATTCGTCGGGATCATTCAAATACTTTGCAACATTATGCAAAATAAAATATGCCATTATAAGAGTTGCTACGTATTTCAATTGCACCCGTATACAGTTTTGTAATATGGGGAAGCGAATTTTAAGTTGACCAAAACATCGTTCTACGATGACCCTCTCTTTTGTATGCAATTTATTGTACGATTTCTCCTTGTTCAAGATTGGGTTTCTAAATGGTGTCATTAACCAAGGGGCGATTGCATACCCCTCATCTGCTAAAAGAACTGTGTCAGCTGAATTTCTTAAAATTGGTTCAAGAAAACTGTTTTTCCAAATCCTGGAGACATGAACTGAACCTGGCCATTCAACACTTGTAAAACATTCTTTTGCATCACAGGTGGCTTGAATGTTAATGGATGCATACCCCTTTCGATTTATGTATTACTCAGAATGCAAGTGGGTTTTTTTTAATCTCCACATGTGTGCAATCCAAGGCTCCAATACAAGAAGGGAAGCTGTATTTAGAAAGCCAATCTTGTTTTGCTGCCAAATGTTCTTCATAAATTGAAGGAAACTTTATCCAAACTGAAGCTTTTTTAACAATCGATTTTGCAACAAAATGAACAGCTCTGCAAACAGTACTTTGGTGAAATCCTGTGTCTTCACCGACGCCAACTTGAATGTCTGGATCGCCAACATACCTCAAAAAGATCTTAATTTTTTGTTCTGGGGACGAAGCTTCTCCACTTTTTTACTTGCGACATATAGAATATATGGTAAGTATTGAATTCGTAAAAAAAAAATTTGAGATGAGGATGGGATATGACATTACGATGATAGAGAAGTCGAAAAAAGTGGGTCCGGCGATTCCGACTGTCTGTCTGTCGGAAAGTTTACATGCATCTACAGCCTTAACTAAAAAATTAGAGGTTCGAGCAAAAAAGTCATATCCCAATTTTGTTATTTTTGTTTTAAGATCAATATTTAGGGTAGCCACCATACGATTTTTTTGGCAAAAAACCAAAACTTTTTTTTTAAACTTCCTCGAGCTTAATTTTTTTAAACATTCATGTGTTTTATGTAAAAAAAAATGTTTTATTGCTCCAAAACGGTACCTCTCATAGAACCGTTTTTTTGTTATTAGATTTTCTCGAAAAATGAAAGTCCGATCAGCGTAACTTTTTTTTCGAAAGTATATATATGTAAGTTTCAGTTATTTAACATGAAACTTATATGATTTTGATAAGGATTGGTCCAATTCAAATAACGACACAAGTTGATGTAGTAAAGGAACTAGATATTTAATTATAATTTAATAAAATAATAATAATAAAGGAACAATATTCATTTACCTCAATCAACAATTATGTCGGCTTAGGGTTCTGTAACCCAACTTCTTAAATGTTTGAAAACGAATGAGAAATTATATATCAAAACAAAATATTATTAATTGAAAAGTAACATCATTTATACTAGATATTAATAAAGCAAGTGTTTTCAGCAAAGTACGAGATGTGGCAAATGTAGTCATAATGGTGGCTAAGTTTGTGTAATAGATGGCAACAAACTTACATATATATTTTTCAAATATTATTTTGCATTCAAAAAAATTTCAAATTTTTTTTTGGATTTTTTTAAAAATATTTTTAAACTTTTTTTCAAAATTCTGTATATCAAAAACGGATCAATTTTAAAAATCCAAAATTAGGGATAATATGCATATTTACAGGGTCTTGAAAACTTCATACCCAAATTAATTTTAGGACATTTTTGAAAAATTTTATATATAAAAAATTAATTTAAAAAAAAACTATTCCGACGATTTTCAAAAAAAAAAAAAAAATCAATAAATCAAGAATAAGGTTTGAATTTGTTTGGCATTTAAATTTTTGGAATGAAATGTATTTACGAGGTATATTTTCAAATTTTAATTTATATTATAAATTCTAATTATTTTTATATATTGAGTTATTTTTTGTGAGTTACATGTAAGCTGTAAGTAAGAGTATAATCATAATTGCTTAAAGTATATCTCATATTTTAACACTACTTTTTGCAATTTTTGGAACGTAAAAGTTATCATAAATATTTAGGTTTAGCATGCAGGAGCAAGTTCGTACGACCCAGTCGTGCACATTTTTCAGTTTCGGTTCCTTAAATTTTATGGAAAATAAAGATAAATGTTTTCTATGAACAGTTATAAAACTCATTTTTACCAATAAAATGTTGGCTAAGCCAATCAACATTTTCTTTTTCAAAGCGGTAAAGCATTTTAAAATTATTTGTTGCTGAAGATCTTCGTTCCTTGTAAACTTTTTCAGTAGGTATTCATGTGCAAAAACGCGCCCATTTCACAAGAATATTGAACCGATCACCTTAAAAGTTGATTTGCAAATGAAAATGTTCGTTTCAAACACCCAAAAGTATTTACTAGCAAATGTTCAAGCTGCTCTCTAGCAACTTGTAAAAATTGAAGTAAATACTTGTAGTAAAAGGTTTTAATGCATATCATTTTAAGTATTTACTACCAAAATTCATCCGTACCTAGGAAATACTTTTACTTCTAGTAAAAGCTTTTATTCAAGTATGTACTTGAAGTTTATGCATACGAAAAAAAAGTAAATGCTATCAAAATTGACTAGTAAAAGCATTTACTACCGTTTATGCATATATGGCTCATTGTTTCATCCTTTTTCATCAAAATAACCAACTGTTTCATCATTTCTGACACCTAGTCAAGTTTAATTTATAAGTTCATTGAATAATTTAGGCTCTTGACAGTACAACATGAACAACATACATGACACAAGACTTGGAGTTGGAGAACGGATATGTCATTACACTCTTCAGAAAAGCACTACTCATAAATCATTTCCTGGATGGGGAATGAAGTTTCAATATGACAAAAAAGAAAAACTTCTATCTCCTTATAAAAGTAATCCAGTTTCTTGTTGATATGATTCTGACACTCCAGGGCTCTGGGAATATTTATTATATTTTTTTTTGCAAACAATTCAAATGCATTCGGTAATATTCATTGAGACACGTCTGGCATTAGAATTAGGGTGTGCTTTTGTGTTTGTCCTTTCTTTGTCACTTCGCAACTTCACCAATGAACTTGACACTGGGTGGACCCAATCTAAAGTGATTTATGACATGTAACTACGATTCAACAACTGCTGTCAGTTTGCTTCTTTAATTTAGTTCATATAAGTTCAGAACAGACAAAAATGTCATATATTAGGTATTCCTTATGAACCAGGAGTGTGGCACTTGCTCTTTTTTGCAAGCATTCGGAAAAATAAAGGAAATAAGGAATATTTAGTCCAGACAATGGACCAAACGTTTTAAACGGGAACAGAATTATAATTCGTGCTTGTTGCGCAGTCGTGCAACGGAACAATAAAATGCGCATGACAGGTGGCGCCAGCTGTGGTCTTTGTCATGTTTTTGCATCTGATTACTAAAAACGGAGGACCTCCTGCCAAGAGAGTGTTTGTTTTTTATTGTCTGATTGCGCATTTTGCTGACATAGGGTTTGCTGCTCCGAACAAAAGTCTTTGTCTTTTGAGGAATTTGAATTGAATCACCTTGTTTAATTTGGATTGAGGATGACAGAGAGAAAGTTAGTATCAAAATTCATATAATGAAGAAGAATTGAAAAAGAGATTTATGATAATATTTTTAATGTTTAATGGCTTTCAAAATGATCCGTTGCAAAATCGATAGCCTTGCAACTAAACGAATATAGTCATGTGTGACCCTAAGCAGTCAAAGTGCTTTGATTTCACTGCAGCAGACAGAACACAAGCTCTATAATTGGACTCATAACAGGACACGATTGAACAAAAGTGTCATTCTCTTCTGGATTTGAATTTGAATAAGAATAATGAATAAACATCCTTAGGTTGGTCTTGGTATCCTTCCACTAGATTCATATTGTGATGCTAGATTCAGTTCAACGTAGTTCTACCATCTCATGCGGTTACAATAGAGTCAATATTTATATCCCCACAGCATTCTTATTGTTATTAATGTCCATCTCTTACTATAAAATTGTCATAAACCACCAATAACTGTTAAGCGAAATCAAATTTTCGCATTTACCTATGACACTCACTCACTCACGATGATCAAAATAGAATAAGTACTTCCCATAAACTCAGAGAGCTGAACAGAGTTAGGGTTTAATGGCCACATAAAAGAAAAACTATTATAATCGAAGTTCTAGAGTACCTGGTGACTCTGATTGGAAAACACAAGTGACCAACCAAACTATTAGCGGTCGACATACTCCGCTCATACGTGTACAGAGAATAATTCCCAATCTGTGTGATTTATGTCCTAAGAATTCACAAAAACCAAGGTCTAAGTCTTTATATTGACTGATAGGATTGCTAGTTTGCCAAATTACAAATGTAAAATGTAATAATGTAAAAGTAGGCGGCTACCACGCCCCGTGATGAAAAATTTCAAATTTTCGATCTTTTTCCTTTGTATGTACCACATGACCTATCACTGTGCCAAATTTCAAGTTTCTAGGGCAACGGGAAGTGCTTCATAATTTTGATGATCTGTCAGTGAGTGAATCTGCTTATGCTAACAAATAATGTGAGTCTGAAACTTTTGGTTTCTTTGGTATAGAAGTAAGTTATTAAAGTTTATTTTGTATGACTTGGCTACATGACACTATTGCATCAATCTGTCGCCAGATCCGCTACCCATTGACGACAGAAAATTGAAACTTGGAAAACGTTGATTCAATAACCAGTCAATTGAAGGCTTAATAAAGCTGCGAATTTCAATAATACTTTTGTATAGTCGAGCCTAGCACAAACAGTATCGGCCAAGTTACACAACATTAACTATAATAATGAAAAAATCACAGGAAGGAACTTTAGACTTGGCACGCCGGCCTTTGTCTGGATTTCATAATTTTTTAGAGATAAACAAGCAGCTCCATCGAGACTCGGCTAGTTATTTACAAAATGTTTTGGTGGGATAAATAGAGTGGCGCGACAGCTCTTGACGAGCCAAGGCATAAGTGGCTTAATCTCATCAACAATTCTCTAGGTGCGTGTAAAGAATTGAGAGGACCTACAATTTAACGCCGATTCTGAACGGCAAAGGTGAGAAACACTTTTTCATGACAAATGATACTTGCCCGTGAAAGATGAAATGAGAACAATGGATTCGAACCCACGATGATCTGCTTAGTAGCCAACGCACCTAACCACTAAGCTTCGGACACTACGTTTTTGGTGGGATACACTACACAAACACATTGACAGGACATATGCATGTGTTAGCACTCTTTTTACTATATGTATATTATTATTTTATGAGCCACACTGCGCAAAATGTTCTCCCTGCTAAAGGCTACTTTCTATAATCCAGTGCCATCGGAGTTCCTACTCTCAGGTGCTCTCGTGAAGGTACTGAGCCATTGATTCAGCTTCAGTGTTTGGAGAAATTACTCTCATGGCTTGCAGACAAAAAAAATTGACTTAATTAAAATAAAGTAACTCAGTAGGTTAGGCTTTAAGCATTTCAATCTTCCTAAGATTGGTTTATGTCATGCAGTTTTTGAAGTATAAATTTATATGCTGGCTATTTATCCTAATGTTGTTTCCATTTTTATTGGATACAAATTACAGACTTATCTACAAATAATCAAAAAATTAACATAACCAGAAATAAGTGTTGATAACACTTACTTTTTATATATAATGTTGTTCGATGTGATCGGAGGCCCAACAAATTAAAATGTTTCACAACAAGCGCAAATGTTGCGTGATTGTCTGTGGTGCATACCTAAGAATTTTCAGATTTGAGAGTTGAGCTTGAGCCGTCTTCTATACTTATTGGAATTACGTTTTTTCATATATATATATATATATATGTATATTATTAAGAGAGAAAATAAACCAATCTTCTGATTGGAGTATGTAAGCGGCACAGAAAATTTAAAAACGCCTATTTGTATGCTTTGATTTTTGGTTTATTAGACTGCATTCATCGGAGTGATAATAAAGTGCTTTCTTTTGAATGAAACTACCAACATTTTTTTTTTTTTTTTTAAACAAACAAAACCAAAACAACGAATCATTTGAATACGTGAAGAAGATGCATTAATGTGTTATGAACAGTTTTGTAATGCTGGTTGCAGTTGGATGCTCTTATCGCTTTATGTGTATGCAACGAATAAGGAATGCACATTATAATTCGAACGGGCAAATCTTATTGGAATTTTATAAACCTAGAAGAAAGTATATATCTTATTTGATAAATTATATCTTGGTAAGATATATGTATATGTTAGAAAAGAACAGATAAACAGATAGTTTAGCAACTTAAAACTGTTGCATAAAATTATTTAATAATATATACAGGGTGATTCACGAGCGTTGTGCCAAATAGCTAGAGCGTGTAGGTTGAGTTGAGACAAGAAAAAAATCGTATTGGAGGGGGGGGTATATTCCCCCCCTTTCAGCCGGGAGGGGCAATTTTCTGAAAAATCGTACCAGAGGGGGGGGGGTCTTTTCCCCCCTGTTAGCTGGGAGGGGCAATTGACTTATTTTTCCAAAAAAAAAATATTAAAAATCAACGGCTTCGTTAACAACACCGTGATGTACCTTTTTGGAAAGCCAAAAACATCTTCTTTCATTTTGTTTTTAAATTAAATTGTTTTAATGAATTGCTTAAAAAATATTTATT
>CAKKXW010000567.1:0-17871 GCA_920937365.1 Sphaerophoria rueppellii | reverse complement strand
AGAAAGTTTAAAAAAAATCTATCGGGCCGTTTTGGAGAAAAAAAAATGTTTTGGTTTTTGGCCAAAAAAATCGTATGGTGGCTACCCTAAATTTTGATCTTAAAACAAAAATAAAAAAATTGGGATATGACTTTTTGCTCAAACCTCTAATTTTCAAATTTGAAGTCAATCGGACCAGTAGTTAAGGCTGTAGATGCCTGTAAACTTTCCGACAGACAGACAGACGGAATCGCCGGACCCACTTTTTTCGACTTCTCTATCATCGTAATGTCATATCTCATCCTCATCTCAATTTTTTTTTTTTGTACGAATTCAATACTTGTCATATATTCTATATGTCGCAAGTAAAAAAGTGGTCGAAAATTACCTCAAGAGAACCGATGCTTGCAACAATTCGTATATAAATGACTTAGTGTATCATCACACATAAAGTCAACGTTAAGACTTAATACTAAAAGAGAAATATCATGAAACAAAATATTCTATATGTGTTTTATTTGCGTTTACTTTTTAAACTGCCAAATGGATAACCCGTTATGTATAAGTTAATCTTCCGATTATAAAAATCTTCACGACAATGAATGATCTCGAGGATTCGATTAATAATTTTAAACGCATTAGTGGTGAAATCTACAAAGTTTATCCGGACATTTTGCTAAGAGTATTTAAGGCAAGGAAGCTGGTGGTTTTATTGATAGTGGAAAGACAGAAAGATAAAGGTGTTGACTAATATCGCTGCAACAGTTCCGTAAATATGCCCGGCGACACAAAAAGTCGTTTCGTTCCGACCGATATTTTTATGTATTAATTCCTTTTGTGCACATATCCAAATAAAATTAATTTAACTGTAAATCAGGATTTTAAATTGAATTGATCAAGGAAAGGCAGCAGGTCCAAGAAATACGTCGAATACAAAAAGTTTTCAACAATGACAGTAGGGCGGTTGGTACAAGATGTGTCTCGGCTAAATGACTGAAGGAATGCAAACAGTATTATTCTGCTGGGGTTGTGTCTTCGATAGATTAGATTTGTTGAAATAATTTGAATTGATAATGGTTAGTATAAAGTGAGTAAGAATATAACTGATAAGAATATTTATTTTTTTTTGTGTTTTGAAAATGAGATAACAAAATAAAAGAGAAAAAACTGTTGAGTGTTTTGTTTCGGGGGGTGGGAAAACGCATACACATGATAAGTGTTAGTTCTTAAATATCTTTTGATTGAGATACTTCTAATCTTGTTTTAAGAAACGTTTTGTAAAAGATTTTAAAAATCTTTCTTGATTGTTATATGAACAATATTTCCGAATTTTGTATTATCAATCCCGATAGGTAATGATTTAAATCAATCTAACGTTTGCGCTTAATCTCCCCAATTCGGTAACGATCGGATTATCATTTAACCTGTTATCTTATTTTCCTGCTGGAATCCTTAAAAACGGATCAAATGTAGATATGTCATTACAAAATAACGGCCAAGCTTTTTTGCCTGAGTATGGAACCACATCAACAACCTTTCTTTACTTTTGGAATAGGTATCATGGAGTTGTGATCGGAAGAAAATCCAAACCACTTCACAAATATTTTATAATTTTTTCTTTTTCTTTTGAAGGATTTTTTCAATTAAATATGTGTCAGGAAATTTTGGTTTTTGCAGTTTCAGTTCATAAAATCCACCTTTAATAGAAATAAGTAACTGGATTAGTGAGTTTTCCTTTTGCAATTTTAAAGATCTCTGTTGTCCAATTAGGAGTGTACCCTTTTTCATATACGTGTTTGTATTTGCTTATTCAGACCAAGTCTCCAACCTTGAATTTATATTTAACACGTATTTTAATGGAATCATAAACATTGGTAAATAGTTGCATTAACTTCAGATGGTTTAATTTTTTCTTTTTTGAGTTATTATATTTTTCAATAATTTGTGTTATTATATCTATATACCTATAATTACCATAAAATTAAATCGTTCAGCAATGAAAGCTTTAAGATAAGTATACGTCGAATAAAGATTGATCTTATATTTATCCGTTAGGTTTTGAAACGATCGCTACCAGAGAGTGTCTTGACTCTTCCAGTTATTGAGCACGTCAATGATTCCATGGGACAAATCTTCTTCCACACTCGTGCTGTGACGAGAGTCTTAACGGATCTCAACATACATAAATCCGCTGGTCCGGATGATATCCCCGCGATTAACCTGAAGAAGTGTTCTTCCACGCTGGCAAAACCTTGCGTAAGCTTTTCCATCTATCCTTTTCTCATGGGCTCCTTCCGAGCAGTTGGAAAACAGCATTTGTCCAGCCAGTTAAAATAAAGACGAATTTTCTTCTCCCTCCAATTATCGTCCATCGCATTACGTGCCTTCTTTTTAAGGTTTTGGAAACGCAGATTAATTATCAACTTAAGAAATATCTTAAAGACCGAAATTTTCTTAATGACCGACAGTACGTCTTTCGCAGCAACATTCACTCCGAGAGGTTTTGACATTTGATAATCCTAGCCAAGTTTTATACAAAAAGCACAACGGAAAACTCAATTGTCAAATTGTATTAGTATAGATTATTTTTGACTGTATGTAGCAGTTTATTTATAATTTGAAGCAACATAAAATATTTCATCAATATAATGTAATTAACTTGATAATAAGGCACATCAAACTTGCCCAACGTTTTACTTATTTTAATAGATATTTTTTTTTTATGTGGATAGGATTTCTTGTTGGTTTCTACATATTTCACGAAATCTTTTATCTGTCGCTGGATGCAAGGGCTCCTATGTGTAGGCTCCAATGTCTTCTTCCAAATCAGTCTCATCATTCTTGGTAGTGGCTGCCGTGATAGTGTATCTGCTACATATGGTTGGGGTTGCTTACCCGGCGTATAGAAAATGTTGAACGAGAAACACATCAGTCGCATCCGCGAGCGTTGTAAGGGTGTTGTAGGTTCATTTAAATCCTTTATAGTTACTTATGGTTTGTCTCGATCCCTACATTAAGCCCTGTAGCAAAGTCTTTGAATCTTCCACAAGTTCCCGTGTTGGCTAATGCGTCTTTTTGAGGATCGGACATACGATGCTGAGGTACCATTCATCGGGCATGTTTTCCTTCGAACAAATTTTACAGATGAGCTGGTGCATGCTCCTAAACAAATCATCTCCAGCTGCTTTGTACAGTTCGGTGGCCAGCCCGTCTACTCCAGCGGCTTTGTTCGACTTAAGTTTAGATATCGCTATCTTCACTTCGTCCATGTCGTGTGGGTGGAATTGCTGGCCTTCTGCACCCAAATGGAATGGTTTTGTATTGCTGACGGAGTTTTGGTCGTCGACGCCATTATACAGCTTTGAAAAGTGGTCGAAGCGAAGTCGATAAGCCTAAATCCGTTATCGGAGGTGGTGTCGTGTAGGCTATGTCGTCCGATTATTCCACCAAAGATTTCTTCTCTACCCAGCTTAGTATTAAAATCTCCAAGGACGATTTTAATGACATAGCTAGGGCATTACTCATAGGTCTTGTCGAGGAGCTCGTAGAGCTCGTCTATGTTGTCTTCATCCTTTTTCTCAGTGGGGGCGTGAGCGAAGATGAGGCTGATGTTGGTGAATTAAGCCTTGATACAGATTGTAGTGATACACTCATTCACTGAGTTGAAACTCAAGACCTCCCCCTGAGTCGAGTCCCAACTACAAATCAACATCCAAATAGAGGCTGATTTTGTTCCCGGTAGCAGTCGCCGTAGTAAATATCGCAGTGGTTTATTTAATATAGGCCCGGACCATCCCATCGGATTTCTTGGATGGCAGTTATATCTGCTTTATAGCAATCAAGGGCTTCCGCTAGTTGTTCGGATGAACGTGGCCTGTTAAGGGACCTAATATTCCTCGTGCAAAACCAAAATTCGTTGTCCTTTAATCGTTTCCGTGGGTCGTCATCATTAATTCCGTCCGTATCCGAGGCTTGTTGGTGTTTCGGAACTATAGTTTCTTTATGTGGCCGGGCAGCCACCCCCCCAATCTGGAGGGCCAGGTCTTTAGTTTAACTCTAAGACGAAGAGCCGGCCAAATCGCTCCTTATAGGCCTGGGCTGCGAATATGTCGTGGTACCCCTATAAGGTGTTCACTAAGTAGTTCTTACTGACTGGAACTGTAGACGCCACCGTTGATTACATCTTGGAAGTTCTTTCGCTGCCACCTGTTGAAAAGGAGGCATGCCTTAGTGGACGCATACCTCCTCCCCCTCTCTCTCTTTGCTGCCGCCAACAACTTCCCACAGGGGTTGGAACCCAATCTTCAGGTACTGGGCACCCGATGTTCACCACGGGGGGGTGGAAAGTAGGAGCTGATAGACAGAGGTTTTAGTGGACGCTTGTGTCCACTTGAATGCACAAGCAAGTGTTCAGTAGGTAACAAAAAGTAATAGATAAAATGTTTTAAGCGTAAACCCTTCCTTCTAGCCTAGGAGCCCCATTCAAGAAAGTTCCGTCATCGCGCCCAATAATTGCTTAATGAAAAATAAAAGATTTGATCAACACGAATGAGATTCGCTTGGTCAGCGTAAATTAAGCCGGAAATGGCGCGCGTATATGTACCTGTTCAATGTGGTGAATGACGGTGAAGTGTCTACGTCTTCACGGAGTCTATTTTTGTTTCTTTCATTGCACGCGTCATTATGTTAGAAGTAAAAATAGATTGGTTTGCTTGCTTTCAAGCTGCCTAAAGTATCGCGCAAAACAGATTTTACTATGAAATAAAGTACTGTATTTTTATTATGAATTACATCAGTTTTGTTCATACAAAATCTTGTTTGCGTGATACTTTGGAAACTTGAAAGCAAGCAAACCAAGGTATTTGTACATCCAATAATAGGGCGCGTTCATTGAAAAAAAAAAAGAGGTGATGATGGAGACGTATCACCGTCATTGACCACAGTTATATGCGGCCTTTCCGGCTAACTAAATTAAGACCAATTGTGTTGGTCTTATCTTATATTTTGCATTAAAAATTTTACGATGACGAAACTTTCTTGTATGGGAGCCCCTGCCTATTACAGTTTTTTTCTTATATGTATGAGCAACAATAATATTGACAACATTTTTGCAACTATCAATGTAAGCAGCGTTCCCTCTGACATAATAATGTATGTTTTTATAAACATATTCACCTGTGCGCCGATAGTCTTATCTGTTGTGGTAAAACTTATTCTTGCAGATTGACCAGTTGTTATGTAATGCCAGTGTTCAATTGATGGTTTTTCGCCACAAAGCTCGATTGGTGCTACATCATAACTAATGTTTGTCCAGATTCTGAGTACTGCAGCAGGGCATCCACGAGCTTTTTATGAAAGTAAATAGATTTTTTGTTTATATAAAAATGTACTAAAATTTATATAACTTACCCATTGGATCGCCCTCCACAGAAAATTGTTCTAAATTAATCGAAATTTTGTAGCCAGAACGCACAGCGATATGCCAGTTGCATGCGATTGAAGCCAATCCCTTGACTGGGCCCTTATAGTTGCCGGGATAGTTAGGTGAAATTATAACTCCGGAATCATTATTGGAAAAATTCCCTCCACATACATTAACTTCAGATTTCGCTTCTTCAAAAAAATATCGAGCCTTAAATCCACTGGCAACATTTTCCTGATCGGTATGCAGGACAAGTCTCAAGCCAACAGCGCCCTTTGGAGTTTCAACTGGACCTGGTGTTGTTAAACCACAATATCGCCCAAGGAAACGATCATTGTTATCTCTGTATACTATATATATTTCAATCCAGTCTTCAAAACATGCTGATGCGCTAGTAAACAAAAAGCGGAAGAACTAAAAAATCTTTTCTTGCATTACTCAAATAAGATATATTCATAAATAAGTAAGTTCCTATTACGACTGAAAATTTCTATAGAATCATTTAATTTCATTTAGTTTTAATGATATTACAAAGAATTGTATACATTGATGGTGATCTAATGTTTTGAAAGTTAAAAGTCGTTTGTTCGATATAGTTGAGCTTCACCCGGTTGCTATTATATAATATCATATCATATCATCTACTATATAAACAATATATAGAATTAAGTTGGGTTTTCCTTCCTGACGCTATCACTCCAGAATGCAAGAACCGATTTCCACGGTTTTGCATTCGTTGGAAAGGTCTTGGGCTCCGTGAGGTTTAAAGCAAAGAAAATTCAGGGAAAGTTTCAACAGAAAAGCGGGCAAATCTTTTTCACATACAGAGCCATCTCTGGTACGTAGCATGTAAAGGGTTTTTCAATATGGATGCTACAAACGTTTTCTTAAATAAAACAAAAACGGTTTTGGATATCAATGAAATTTTTATTCCTGTGGAAGTACATTATGTATGGAACTCGATTTCATTTGCATGGCCACCACGGGCACGCTTGCAGAAGTCCAGACGCTGAATCCAATTTTCGACGGTTTTCAAGCATAAATCGGCCGATACTGCTGCAATTTCACGTTCGATATTCGTACGAAGTTCATCAATCGTCGCTGGCTTGTTGGCATAAACCATAGATTTGACGTAGCCCCACAGGAAATAGTCTAACGGCGTTTAATCGCATGAACGAGGCGGCCAATTCACTTCGTTCTCAATAATTTGATTGATCATCACGGAAGAAGTACGGTCCAATCCACCAGCATGTAACCCGCACCAAACTGTGATTTTTTCGGGATGTAATGGTGCCTCGTAAAGCACATGTGAATATAATAACGAATATACTGCTTATTGACGAAGCCATCCAGCCAGAAATGAGCCTCATCGCTGAAGATGATTTTTCGATGAAAATCCGGATCATTTTCAAGTTGTTGCTCAGCCCAATTAACGACGCTTCTGGTGATCGTATACCTTTCCATGATGAAATGGCAAACCTTAGTGAAGAGAAATGTCAAGAGAGCGGGAAAAAATATGGCGTCGTTTGCTGTCCCTATAGATCTCCTTTTGTAGCGTCCCTATTGAAAAACCCTTTACTACAAACCAATATTTTAAGAAGATGGCGCCGCCGGTGCGTGATACATTGTTTGACAGCTACTCATTGTTCTCTGCTCAGTTGATTTCACGTGACAAACCGGTATTGTGTTCACTGCGAAATTTTGAAAAAAAGTTTAAAAAAAATAAGTTATTCGTTTCCTAACATTTCAATTGCGAACCATCAAACCAATCACGTGTATTGTGCAAATTTGTATTCCATTTCAACAGCAGGCATTTGTCTTTAAGGTGGTAAGTTGAACTGTGTAAGTTATGTGCAGCGTGACTTTGAGGATAAATTCACCCAGCCAGCTTCGACCGCCGCACAAGACATGCAATCCAGCAACAAGTGTATTCTTAGAACTTAAGCGAAGAAAGACAAAATACAATAAGAGAAAATGCCCGATTGAAACAACGCGTGAGCACACGAAGATCATTGCCATCATACAATCACTTGGCATTCCAATATGATCCCACTGCGAACTACAGTGATGATGAAAATGTAGATATTGGGCCAATGCCAATATTGCAATGCGTTAAAAGTCAAAAGAGAAACGGCTAGATTGTGCTGCGCAAGTGGAAAAGTCAAACTGGATCCATTACTTCCACCACCACAACCGATTCCACCCGTTTTTTTCAAAACATCCTTGAAAACAATTATTGCTTTCGCATGACTTCCTTTCTAATATCATTCGAAAAGGCGGCTTCATGCCGACTTGCAAGGTAAAAGATACAACACACATAATCACTCACACCAACACAATTAATTGCAATACATAACAACTGCATATACACCACTCACTACACCATCACACAATCAGAAGTTACACCGTATTCTTCAACAAATGATTGTTTGCAATTACAGATACAAGGACAAATATATCATTTGCATGGTTCAATGGTGCCAACACCAGATGAACCGTATCAATTTCTGCAAATATATTTCGATAGTGGATCAGCTGAATGTGCGGTGCAATTACTGGGAACAAAAAAGTTAAAGAGACGAATTATTGAACAGGTCCAAGCAATTTTTCACGCTAATAATGCTGTGGTTAATATGGTCAAAACAGCATTGGAACAAATGCCATTGGATACGCACAAATTTGTTATAGGATTGTACCCCAACAGGTGAACATGTGCGAAGATTCAATGCACCCACCGTTAGTGATGTTGCTACAATTATTGTTGGCGATCCAACTAAATCGAGACATATTGTCGTTCAGCGAAGAAGCAATATCATGCATCGTGTAAACGAGACACATCGTTTGTACGCTGCGTTACAATATCCAAACTTGGGTGATGCTATTAATTCAGATGGTGATGTTCAGAATATTGGACGTCTGACGAATCTCCCATCATCTTATACTGGAAGCCCACGCCACGTGCACGAATACGCTCAAGACGCTATGACATGCGAAATTTTGGGACTCCGGATTTATTTATCACGTTCACATGTATTCGAAGTGGACCGAAAGTGAATGTGAATTGGAACCGGGCCAAAAACCGCAAGATCGCCATGACATAATCGCGAGAATATTTCAGGAAAAACTCAAGGTTATGATGGATGTGCTTACTAAGTATCGAGTTTTTGGCGACACACGTTGTTTTATATACTCGGTGGAATGACACAAGCGTGGACTACCGCATGCTCATATCCTAATTTGGTTGCTGAACAAATTACATTCAAATGAAGTGGATGACATCATATCCCATCATGTGACATGACATTGTGACTACACCGATATGGTACATGGAACGTGCGGTGCATTAAATCCATTATCGCCTTGCATAGCTGATGGAAAGTGCACAAAACGATATCCGCGAACCTTAGTTGCTGAAACAGTCACAGGGAACGATGGATATCCAGTTTATCGTCGGCGTGCAAAAGTAGATAATGGTCGAACTATCAAAATCAAGAAATTGAGATCGGAAATGAATTCATTGTACCATATTGCCCGCTGCTATCAAGAAATTTTCGAAACACATGCAAACGTTGAGAGTTGTCATTTGGCCAAATCAATACAATATTCGTGCATGTACGTCACAAAAGTCACACATGGCTGCGTTTGGTATTGCGTCGGAAAATGCGAATGACGAAATCAGCAACTTCCAAATGGGCAGATACGTCAGTACTAATGAAGCACTGTGGCGATTATTGTCATTTCAAATTCATGAAAGATATCATTCAGCAGTGCATATGGAAAATGGCCAAAGAGTTTACTTCACTGAGGCTAATGCGCCACAACGAGCTGAGAGACCACCATCAACAACATTGACTAGCTTCTTTGCAATGTGTGAAGCAGATCCATTGGCAGCGACGCTGATGTACGTTGAAATACCTAAGTATTACACTTGTTATCAAACAACAAGGAAATTCAAATGTCGCAAACAAGGAACCCCAGTTCCAGATTGGCCACAGGTGTTTTCCACTGATGCACTAGGTCGCATGTATACTGTTCATCCTAGAAATGATGAATGTTTTAATTTGCGACTGCTGTTGGTTAATGTACGTGGACCAAAATCATTTCCGCATTTGAAAACTGTGAATGGCCACCAATGTCAAACATATCGAAAAGCATGTCAAATATTGGGTTTCCTGGAGAACGATTATCATTGGGATTTAACACTTGCGGATTCAGTTGTTCAAACCTATCGATACACACAGTTGTTCTATGTCATCGAAGTTATTTGGAAAACAAATTTGCTTAGTATTAAAATATGTTCGTACTGCGATCAGCACTCCCCCGCCCATTGTTGTTGTCGACGTTAGTACACGATCCAAACGGCAAACATTATAAGTGATATCAAAAATCTCGGCTGTATGAATGTGTTAATGTAACCATATGTCTCTGTGATTACAATAACATCATACTCATGTAGTGTTGTTGCAGTAAAGATTTGATTTGTTTTTGTTCTTATATACCTCCAGCATTTTGATAGGAGATGGTAATATCATTATTGGAGCGGCATTCAAACGGATTCAGCAATGGAGAGAGATGCGAAGACGAGATGATATTGTTGAAGACTATGTGTTGGTTATCAGTGGGGTAGGAGGCGTTACAATTGAGTTTTTTCTCTTTGGAAAAAAACGAAATTTCTATGCTGCATTCTTAATACGGGCCAACGCTGCCACTTTGCTCCTTTAGCAGTAGATCTACTGCGATTTGGCTCAAATGAAAATCTACTGCGCAGTAAAACGAATCTGCTCCTTTTTCAAGATTTTCAGATAAATGTTCAAAGTTAGTTCTTAACACGTCCATTTCAAGTTTCAAACTCAAAATGACGTCTACTGTGAATGCATTCAGCAGAAATACAATATTACAAATTCTTTTTAATTTTGCATACAAGTCCCACGAGGAAAATTTTTGTAGTTTTAGATCTAATCCATAGAGGCGTTGCTGGAGAAACGCCACTATAAAAGTGCGTTCGGTTAATAACTCCACCTCTACGGTGGCTTTTCTCAAGCAGCGCCTCTAGGGATCAGACCTAGAACTACAAAAATTCTACTCGTTGAAATACTATAGACATTCAAATACAGTAATATGTACCTACATAATTATTATTGACGAGACGACGCACGGATGTTTCCTCAATTAAGTGTCTAGTTATTGTCACTCAATTTTTTGATTTTGAGGCAAATAAAATCACTGACCTTTTTCTTGCTTTATTAGAACAGAAATATTCTCGGGAATAAAATCAGTTTTCGAAGAAAAAGATATTCCCCTCACCTATGTTATTGGACTAGCAACAGACAATGCATCTGTTATGTCCGGTAATATTGGTGAAGATGAAGAGGAAATAGAAACCATTAAACACCTGGGAACAGGTTTGTTGGGGAACTGGATGATCTAGAACAGGTCTCAATGGCAAACATAAGGAAATTTATAGATAGCACAGGCTGGTTCGTTAACGAGCCGGTCTACGTTAATCGACAACTTTGAATAGCATCGATGCTAACTTTTATTTTTATAGGGGATCACAATGGACCAGTAGGCCCCCGTGTATGCAACAGTTCACGCTGTGCACACTCCTCATAACCTAACCTAACCTTGATGGGGTAATGTAAAGTAAAGTAAAGTTTCGCCCGTAAGATAAGAATATTTATTTTCTTGGATGTACCTGTCACTCGTTACATCTTTGTGCTTCGGCTGCACCGAAAGATTTCCTCATTATATAGAAAATTCTATCAGAGAAATTTATAATTACTTCGCGCATAGCCCAAAACGCATTGGAGCATATAAAGAGTTTCAAGAATGTTTTAATGTAAAAATACCAATATCTTAGTTTTGTCTTCCACTCTTTGGCTTTCGATGGAAAATGTTGTCAATCCCCATTTAATATACAATGAATTTTAATAGGAAATTGCGAAATGGTTGAAAAATACTATGACCTATTGGACATTACCAAGATTTGGGCAAAAGCTTTCAATCTTAAAAACGCAGTTGGTCTTTCTGTGTTGGCAGAGCTGGCAAAATGTATGCTTCTTCTTTGTTCGCTGCCTCATAGCAGCGCAGCTGCCGAGCGAAAGTTTTCACTGGTCAACTTGGTGAAAACTGACAACAGAAATAACCTCAGCACTAAAACTCTACAAAATTTAATTTTGGCCAAAGAACCCTCAGACCCAAAAATTGTTTTTGGTCCCCTTCAGACTCTCCCGGAATAATTATTTTCAAATTTGTGAACGGAGAATTTATAAGAACGTAATTGTAATTTCAGAGACTGAACACTGAACCTTAATATTATTTGAAATTAATTGTGATCTTTTTAGAGAAAAATTAATAAGTTTCATGGTCTTTATTAGTCATTTTAAAGAATGAATTGTATTTAAAATGAATTGTGATATTTTTAATTTTTAATTTATTTTAAATATTTTATAAAAAAATGATTTTTTGTTGAATTGTTTCAGTTATTTATTTGTTAGATGTTTTTTTATTGAATTGAAATTATTTTAGTTATTTTTTTTATGATAGCTAGTTGTTTATTGAAATAAAAGTTTTGTTTTCATAAAATCTACTGCGCTCTCATGAAATCTACTGCGTTCTTTTTACAAAATATACTGCGCTTAATCATTACAAGGGTGGCAGCGCTGATCTTGGAAGAAAAACCTCAAAACATAAGATGGCAAAAAATACACGATGAAGCAGAAAAATAAAGAAAAATGGAAGCGATGAAGACGACGATGAAACCATCGTTGGTTGTTGTTGTTAGTTGGATTGGTCGTTGATGCTTGTGCGTTCGAAATTCGAATGCAAAAGGAGACTAGTATGAGGTTGGACTGTAACAGGTGTGTTGCACTGTCGAACTTTATTTGAGGTTGAGGTTGTTAAGTCCAAATGTGTATGCTATTCCCTTCTTAACAGCTGGACTGATTTTAATGAAATTTTGTGTGTGTGTTCCAGTGATTTCAAGAATGGTTGAGATTCACATTTGAGCTTACCAGCGGAACCATCAGACGTTATTTTGAAGAAAACTTTAATAAATGCAACTTCATACTTCTGTAAAATGGCTTATCCGATTTCAACACAAATTTCTTTGTAGCTAACTGCAATTAAAAAATTGCTTAGTTTTAGAATTTCCCTTCTTTTCGATGAATGCATGTGTGTATCCAATTGTCAAACTGACAAAACCTATCATAAATGCTTAGGAAAAAATACATCAAGTAGAATTCGCAAGTACAACTCCATGATTTCTTCCACTAAGCATAAAAAACAAGAAACCGTGTGTACAAATTGCTTATAAAAACAAAACCTCAAAGAAAACCCAAGAAAAATACAAAAGAAATCTGAAAACACAACTTGGAAAGTCGTAGTAAAAGGAAACTGAAGAAACATAAGCCTTTGCAAGATCAGCTAAATTATTATAGAAGGTATTGCCATGCTCCTCAAACCAATCATTTCAACTTGTTGATGTTGTTTTGTTGCCTTCTATCTTCTCTTATTACCCGACTGAGACACTAAGGAGAACAAACAGTACACTGTGGTGCGGATTTTTTTCTGAAACATGGCTGTAGCGACTGCTAACTCAGCAAGATACACGGAAGTATCTACTTTTAAAATTCAAATACACTCCAATCGAGCTCCAGAGCGAGCACTAGCAAGCGTGAGAGTGTTGTTGATGTTGGTTTAACATTTTTCACCATACCTTTATTTACATCGTTCGCAGTTCATTTTCTCATACTTTTAAAACACTTTTAAAATTGACTGAAGTCTGTGTGGGTGAGCGAGTTGAGGCACTTGTTGCGCATGTGTACTCTGTAAACACAACAACTAAGAATGAGAACTGACGGCCATATTTGTTTCGAACGACCAAAACCGCTTGGCTGTCATTCAATGCTGCCGCGTTGATGTTGTTGATTTCATAGATTTTGTGTTGCTGTTGCCAAAAACCACATTCAAGTCCAATTAACCGATCTTCATGGTCAATAAAGGGGAATCGAGACATGAGGAACCAACCGCGTTTTGGATAACAGAGCTGCGCGCGTCGCGGTTTAACTGTCACCATTCGACTTGGGAGTCGATAAAATTCTAGGATTCATGTTTCAATTAAATTGAAAAAAAGACATACATATAACGGCTTTTATTTTTACAGATGTTACAGTTTTAAATAATGATTTGGTTAGCAAAATTTTTGCTTGTGGTTTCTTTTTTCTTCAGATTTCCAAAGTCAACGACAAGTATTACCAGTTGGTTGGGTTCGGTTGAGGTTTGATGTTTTGAATTATTATTCGGTTTCATGCGAATGCGATGTTCTCATTTGGTTGGCAAATTTAAAGATATAATTTGTATACTTCTAGGAAGCGAAGTAACGCTGTTAAAAGCGCGATAACAGAATAGAAGTGTTTGCTGACTCTGGGAGGAGAAACACTTTCTAGTTTTCTTGCTGGCAAAATAACGGTAATTATTCCTCAATAGAGTTTGATGGTAGAACACGAAATAGTAGGTGTTTGAAGACAAGTTTTAAGCTTCTAAGTGGAAACGGAAGAGACTTTTGGTAACAAGAACTTGAATGTTTATTTTAAGATTCGTAGAAAAGTCGGCAGTCAAATCATTCGGCGAACATATTTGACAACTTGAGTAAATAAACTTTGGGTGTGCATATACGGTTGAATGGTTCTTGAAAGTTTGCTCTCGATCGGCTTGTTGTTTCTATGCTTCAGACAATGTAGAAACGTGAAAGCAACCTTTCTCCAATTCAGAAGTGCGATCTTGAATTTTATGTATCGTCCAACAAGACACTTCAAAAGAGATAAAGGAGGAATCTGTACGACAAATATAGTTCTTTATTTTTTTTTAGATGAATTGATTGTTCTAACAAACGCTCTGTGCATACCGGACATTTTTTGAAGTGAAACATCTCTTCTTTCAGAATTTGTAGGTGGTTGCATCTCCAATTACATGCATCAAACGTCACCCAGGAAGCATGTCCAAGACTTCACTTGATCTTTGACTTCTGAATCTTCTGCTTCATGTTCACCCTGGTGTCTATAGTTTGAAGACAATGCCAATAAAATTTGCAAACACACTTGCAAGTTGCAACTCAAAACCGTCACTAAGTTTGGTTCGATTGCTTTCAGGAATTCCATTGCACAGCATCTACGAAAGCTTGATACAACCAACACGTCTGGGTATAGGCAAAATAAATTGCAGCAGTTTTCTCATCTCAATCTCACTGTGCGACTCTGAGAAATGTTTTCCTTCCTCTTCTATAAAGCTAACCACAAATGCTGAGGCTGAGGCTGTGCGATTGCGTATCAAGTTTCATAGTCATAGTTCTTTGAGTTCACGCATCTAATGCAACTTGGCGGGAAATGTTCTTCAACATTAAAGAATTAATGTTAATCAGATGCGACAGGAATGAAGTTTCCATCAAATTAATTTCCTAGCGACTGAAGTACATGAATTTGAAATACAAATCTTTAGAACTTTGAGCTTTAAAATGATGGGATCCCTCTTGAGTTTTTTTGTATTGTCTGTAAACAAGTTCCAACCAAAGAGCTTTTTTCATTAAAAATTCATTGCAGCAGGTCGACTCTATTTATGTTGCCGAAAGAATAAAAGTCAACCACTTGGCTTTTAAAAGCACTTGCCGTGATAAATTGCTTTAGAGATTAAAAATCTCTCTAGAAGAGATTTAAGCGTATTTGAATTTCCATGCCGTGTTGCAAGAAATAGTTCTCCAATTAATTTCCTTCCTGACAGAATGGGCAAGTTCTTTAAATTATGCAAATACAAATTTTGTACTAATCAAGTGCTGAAGGCCTCATTTTCATATTCAAGCAATAAATTCAAGACATTCGGAGTGAAAAGTTCTGGTTTCTGTGGTAGATCTAGAGAAGAAAAACAAGGGCTTAATGCAAAAGGGCGTCAATCTATGGGATATAATCATAAACAAAATGAATATTAATCTTTAATTTTATTGGAATTTTAGGCATACTGTGTGGTATTTTATTAAGAATTTAATTAATCGAATTTCAGTCAAACTAATTAATCAACGAATTTCGAGGAATGTGTCAAAAGGTGCATTCTTTGAATAGATTCAAATATAACCTAAAAAGTTACTCTAAAATGTTGAACTCTGATGAATATTAAGGTGAGGTTGGATTGTCGGTAAGAATTTCAACCAAATTTGTGATACTTCTTTGGGATCCCTGGACATATCGAAGCTACTTTTTCTTCAGCTTTTTCTCTCTTCCTTTTTGTCAACAGGAATCACTCTAAAATTTATGACTCAAAGGTGTACATCTGTTTGCCAATCAAACTCATCAAACAATCTTATCTATAAATCAAACATCTGACAGAAGGCATCAGGAGAACCTAGCCGCAAGTCTTGATTAAAATTCTTAAAACAATAATTCCAATTCAATCACCCAGGGACACTGACAAAGGAACAAGCCAAAAACAAAAAAAAACAATGATCACAACGGCAATCACTTCATCCGGTGACGGTGATTCAATTATTTTCTAACAGCAATCAATTCAATTGCACTGCACGTTGCAATTGCACTATCTATTTCAATTTTTAATTCAGTTGCATGGCCGTTATTGTTTGTATAAGTTTGTTTTTATTGAGCTTGTTCCTGCACTCTAAAAGTAGCTATAAAATGTATTTTGTTAGATTGTAAATATACAGCGGCAACATTAAATCAAACTTAAATCCGATTGACTCTTGGGTCGGGACGACGATAGATCGTAAAAGGCTCAAACGAAAACAACATACAAAGGTGTGACACATGCGGCGGCGTGTCTCAATAGTTAAGTTGTTTTTTTTTTTTTTGTTGTTGTTGTTGTTTGAGCAAGCCATGGATACATGTAGAGTGTCACCAGGGTTTTGGTGTTCTGTTCTACTGGATATATAACCCTGAAAAATAGGTGTACCACAAAACGATCTGATTTGTTTCTTTGATCATAGCCAACCCAATGTTTCCAATAACACCTTTGCTTGAGATTAAATAAAAAGCATAAGCTCACTCTTTGGTATTGGAGGACCGATCTGTAAGGTTAGATACCATCGGTGAAACTTGGAAAAAGGTTTACCAAGTTTGGCTGAACATTCGGTTTTAAAGATCGTCTCAATAGGTCAGTGTTAGTTAAGTATTTTACTCGAATAAAATATTGCGACAAATTTTTCGTGTTGCTCTTGTCAAAATCCATTGTTTGAACCAGGCAGCATAACTTTTGGTTATGTTAAAGTAAACACTCCTATTTTATACATTTTGCTGAAATATTTCTCATATTTGTAGTTTATATAACTTTTCGAATGGTACACTTCTATACAGAAGGTTCAAAGATCGAATACGGTGTTGGAAGTGGTATCTATTCGAAACAACTGAATCTCAGTCTATAATTATAGACTTCCGAATCAATGTAGTGTGTTCCAGGCAGAAGTAATGGCGATTAAAGAGGCACTATCCTGGCCCAAAGAAAACGTATCTTCTCGGACAGCCAAACCGCTCTCAAATATCTCGGGTCTGTCTTCACAAACCCTCAAATAGTCCACGACTGTCGATCATATCTGAATGACTGACGGAACAATTTAACATTCACCTCATTTGGGTTCCGGGCCACAGAGACATCCCGGGACCTGTCTAGCAACTAAACATATATGGCCAAGCATAGACCTGAAACAGTCAAAAGGCTTGATTTCCCTGAGCAGACAAAATATAAGCTCTGCAATTGGAGTCATAACAGGACGCTGCCTCATAAGACTTCTGTATAAGCTGCATGGACGAGGAGGAAGAGGAAACAGTTCATCACCTTCTGTGTACATGTCCGGCACTCTCCAATAGAAGGAATAACTATCTCGGTAATCCATTCGTCGATAATACCAGAGTGAACTGGCAACGATCAACACAAAATTTCTCTCTAACTTCATTAAAAGTACAAAATGGTTTGTTTAAGTTCATTGCTCTCCGATGAGTAACTTCTTTAGTGGTATCACAATGGACCCTTGGGGTCTAAGTGAGTCAGTAACATCTAAACAGCCTATCCTATGACTTATCGAAGGTTTTCTTTATTGCAAAAAAAAAATTAACTTAGCAAAAAGTTCAAAACAACAAATGCGCAGGCAAAACGAACAGAACTTCTTATCGAATGGCTGAAGTGCGTTTTTGCGCTGACGATAGTTGACTATAGTTTTTATGTCAAAAAGAAAATGGTTGATGTGTCATAGTTGAAATAGTTAGAAATAGTTGAAATCATCCAAAAACGCTTTTTAAAACTTGAAAAACGATTCAATTAAAAAAAAAACGTTATTTCTTTTGGAAGCTATTCAGTATCCTATCCGACAAATCTACAATGACTGAGTGAATCTGGGGTTCCCAGGTAACACTATGGTGATTTCTTCAATGAGTAGCCTCTCGTTACTTGAATTTGTTTGGTAAAACATGAAAATTACT
>CAKKXW010000566.1:0-12208 GCA_920937365.1 Sphaerophoria rueppellii | reverse complement strand
AAAACGGGCCACTGTGCGTCGATCGCAATGTGATCAATGTGGTTGACGGTTGATTGGTCAGGAGATTTAAATGTTCCCTTGTGGATATCGAGATGTGGGAATCGCGTACTTGCTACCATTACGTCTCGCCCCGCATTGAAATCGATTAGCCTAAATCCGTTATCGGAGGTGGTGTCGTTTAGGCTTTGTCATCCGATTATTCCACCAAAGATTTCTAGCTTAAAATCTCCAAGGACGATTTTAATGTCATAGCTAGGGCATTGCTCATAGGTTTTGTCGAGGAGTTCGTAGTCTTTGGTATCTTCCTTCCTCAGTGAGGGCGTGAGCGCAGGTGACGCTGATGTGGGTGAATTTAGCCTTGATACAGATTGTCGTAATGCGCTCACTGAGTTGAAACTGAAGACCTTCCTCCAGAGTCGAGTCCCAGCTACAAATCCACATCCAATCAAAAAACCAAATAAACGAATGCAAAAAAAAAAAAACAAAAAATGAGAAAACTAAAGAGCGAAAAAAAATTAGCGAAACAACTAAAAGAACAAACAAATAAAATGCAAATTAACAGTGCAAAACGACTGTGGCGACACAACGAAAAGCGAAGTAAACAAAGCGAAACAAAACATACCCCTTTGCACAAGCAATGTCGCTTAATATATCTATCGATTTTGATAAGGTTAGTTCCGTAATCTATTACAAATGCTAAGTTAAGTAAGAATGGGCGCCTTTGTATCAAAAGTGGTCATTCTCCTTTTCACTTGGATTAAATTGGAAATGATCAAAAAGCATTTTCTCAGTCGGTCTCTGTATATATGGGTTTAAAATGCCAGCAATAAATAATAAGCTATTTATGAATGAAAAATGTTGGCTTATTTCTTTAAAAAAGGATAAATAAGAATCATTAGGCTTGTGATTTGAATGGTCTTTAAGGCACAATTATTCAATATTTACTTTACAATTAAAGTAAGTATGTATAGAAATTGACCTGAACAAATTAGACATCTGCTGAAAATCAGATGTAAAACAAGTAAAAATGTGTAATATAATTAATACTTTTCAGCAAGGAATGATTCAACAAGTTCCTTGCAAGGTGTTCGTTGGACGTTGCACTGAGGACATGACGGCAGAGGATCTTCGTGAATATTTTTCTAAATTTGGCGAAGTAACTGATGTTTTTATACCGAAGCCATTTCGGGCTTTTAGTTTCGTCACTTTCCTAGATCCAGATGTAGCTCAGTCATTATGTGGTGAAGATCATATTGTGAAAGGTGATCAGCTTAACCCGTATTCTTAATATATCCACATGTTTTGTACTTTGTAAGATAATTTTTTTTTCTTTTTACAAAATAGGAGTATCCGTACACGTTTCAAATGCAGCACCGAAAACTGAAAATATTCGAAATAATGGAGGCAATAATGGTGGTAATTACAGTAACTACAATAGATACGCTGGTGGCAATAGTAACCATCCGTTTGGAAATATGCACACTTTGTCGCAACAAGGACAACGTGGCAATCATAATGCCGGATACGGAAATAATATGAACAACATAATTGGTAGTGGATTAGGTAATATTGGTGCAGGAGGTGGAGGACACAATGGGATTGGTGGGGTATCAAATGGTGGTATGATGGGCAATGGTATTGGGGGTGGTTCTAACATGGGAATAGGCCTTGGGAATAACTCACTTGGTGGAATCGCAAGTTCAAATGCAAGTGCCTTAATGGCTGCATCCAGTGCACCATCGAATAGGCAGCAAGACAATGCAATTCAAGGATACAATGCACAAAATCGTGCCGGAGGTGGCGGGTACATGCAAAGTCAGGCTATGCAACAGCAGCATAATGGTGGATGGAATAATCAACAAAATCGTGGCAATCTGGATATGCCCAATTTGCAAGCATTGGGTATAAATCCGCAAGGTCAAAATTCATCAAACCAAGGACAAAATCTTAACAATCCCCTTGGTGTTGGTTTGAATTTGAACCAGATTTCTATGAATCCAGCTATTGTTGCGGCTGCCCTTAATCAGTGGGGTCTTATCGGAAATTTACAAAATCAATCTCAGGACCAAGTGAGTAGTAAAAATTAAAAGCACTAAATTCAGTTTTCTAAAAATTTTCAAATTATTAATTATTATTATATTAATTAAACATCGTTTATTAATTGTTTGTGTTTATTTTTTTTAGGGATATGGCGGTGGAGGTCAAGGTAGTCAAAGCGGATCTGGCAGCCAAGGTGGTGGTGGAGGTTTTTTGTCATGGATGAGTCAAGGTTCGGGTGGCAATAGTAGTGGTGGACAAATCGCAAACACTGCTGCCGTGAGTAACGAAACGCAGCAGGTAAGAACTAATAATTTCTCAATATAAACTTAGTTTTAAGAGTGTTCCAGACCGAAACTGTGTATTTTTTTAATGGTTTTGTAAAGCAATTGTTTTTCCTATCGAAATGATTAAGGTATCAATGGATAGATGAAAACTGTCACCAGGGCACTAGGGGAGCACAATTTCCATATAGTACTCCATTGCTTAGAAGTAAGGACCCAAAAAATGTAATTTCTTCATGAGCTCAACATACTGCAATTCGCATTTTCAGTTTCAGTCCGGAACATTAGACATTTGTTTTTTCATATATGTACATGTGTACATAACATTTGCTCATTAATTTACATTAAAATGAACCTGACGTTAGAGGATATAGATGAAAAAGTATGTATAAAGGGTTTTCGAATTAGAGGTGTTATTTTGATATTCAAATGCCGTAAAGAATGAAAAACAACTTCAGCAAATGGCCACCACGACCACGCTTACAGCACCATACCCTTTCCATGAAATTTTCCATAACAAAATCGCAAAATGGCTACCCTATGTCCTCGATAGCCTCACGAATTCTTAAATCGAAGCTGGGCTCTTGCCGTAGGCTTTTCCTTTCACATGGAAGGAGTCGCAAGGTGTCAAATCACAATATCTCGGTGGCGGAAACGGAAACTTTAAAGATCAATGGTATCGTCGCTTTAGTGGCACAAATCAGAACTCCGGCCTTAAAAAATCATTAATCATCTTTCGATGACGCAATTCATTCACCGTAAATGTTGATTCAACCTCATTAAAAAAAATTAAGGTCCGATGAGCTCGCTATAAGCTGCACCAAACAGTCACACGTTGGGGATACAGAGGCTTCTCAACAATAACTCTTGGGTTTTCCGAGTCCTAGATGCGACAATTCTGCTTTTTGGCGTAGCCACCTAATTGAAAATGGGCCTCATCAGTCAAGATGATTTTTCGATGGAATTATTGATCATTTTCATGCATTTCAAGGACCTATACAACAATGACAGGACTTTTTTGATGATCTGCCGGCTTGAGTTCTTTTGTTAACTGAAAATTATAAGTCTTAAGATCCAAGCCATTTGCAAGTAATGATGTTTGTGAAATGCCCAATTCCAAAGAACGGCGAGGAATGGACAAACCTGGGTTTTCTTCAACACTTGGGGCTACAGCAGCGATATTCTCAATTGTTGTTCTTGAGCGACGTGCACGGGTTTTATTCTTCACATCACTAACTTGTCCCAATAGCTCATTCTGTATTGAGCTCCGACGGTGCTTCACGACGACCTTTCGTTTTGCGAACTGTTACTGCAAAATTATTTGTGAATTTCAATAATTTCCACGCGTTGTTGGAGCGTGTATCGTTCCGTAATTTCTTCTTGTCAAATTTTAACAAAATAACAGCTTATTGGAATACCCTGTACATTGCATTAAAAATTGAATATAGTAAATCTTCCTATTTGTTATAACTTTTTAGCAAATTGTTATTGTCGTAGGACAAAGTAACGTTTTATTTTAATTTGATAGAGATTATGTCTAACCTTTTAAATTAAAATGGATATCAACTTAAAATTTCACTTAATAAATGAGCCGAACACCGGGACGTTGTACCCGCTCTATGGAGATTGTTAATGGTGACTTAAAACTTGAATGGCCAGTTTTCCCGTCAGTTAACAGAGTTGCCATATCAATTGTTTCTAATTCAGGTGCCGCAGGTGTCAAGATGATTCCACCTTTCATCGTCCCTGATAGTTATTCTTTTTGAGATTTAATGTTTTTTATAACGGGTAGGGGTACGTCAAGCGTTTTGTCTAGTCTTGCTAATTCATCGGCTTTCTCGTTGCCTGGTATATCGCTGTGGCCTAGGACCCATCGAAGAACTTTAAGCTATTCGCGGCAGCATGAAACAAGCTTTGATTTTACTTAAGTTGCAGCAATCGCCATCATTGATACCTTTTTAGCAGCCGTTGTCAAAGCCAGGACCTTCGCTTGTAAGACGCTACTGTAGTCTGGAAGCCTAAGTGAGGCGGTTAACTTGAGAGATTCAGAATAGAAGCCTGCACCTACACCAGTGTCAATTTTAGAGCCATCAGTGTAGATAGCTATTGACGACTCACTGGAGTATAGTATGTTATCTATCCATTCTTCTCTGCTTGGGATGACAGCCTGGAATGTTTTATGAAAATCAAGTTCGGGTATTTTATAGTCTGTTGAAGTACTATGATCCATAACTTTATGAAGGATCTGGGCATGTCCTATGGAACTGTTTTTCCAGACTTTAGTTTGACAGCGGAATAAAACATTAAGATAAGTTGTGTCAAGTTTCTTACTAGTAAAAAATACCTTTTTCTGTGGTAAACAAGATTTTCCACTGCTCAGAATACTGCTCCAGTTTTAAATAAGTGCATAAACATCATACTATATTCTTTTTTATCGCGCATTAAGTGTTATTTTTTGTAATTTTCCTTGAAAAACAATCTCCCATCACGAATTTTACATATATTTTTCAATTGCGGAATGTCACGAATTCAAAATAAATCCGAAGTCGAAGAGCAACAAGTTGCCGGACTATCGCGGCAAGGAACCCCAAAAACATCTTCCAATTCCCCTTTGCCCAGACTTCGTACAAAATTTGTGAGTCCGAATAGTGCCAACATATTAAAAACCATGCAAACTCAATTAAAAAAGCTAAACGAAAATATAACTCTTTTAACAACTAAAATATCTAAAATTTACTCAACAATAACAAACATAGATCAACAACTCAGTGAAATTCAGATAACCATCAACAATTTTGACACTCGTTTAACGCGAGTTGAAAATGAACAAATTAATTACCAAGAACAAAATAATAAAATGCGCGATCAAATCGAATCTATTAACGAAAACATCACAAACGTAATTTCTGACATCAAAATTCTTAAATTAAAACCGCCAACTCCCGATCTAACAAATGACAATATGACATTGGTCTTGTGTCTGAAATTTCTCAAATAAAGAAATCACTCGAAACAATAGAAAACAAAAACATTGCAAGTGATGTAGTAAAAAATAAATAGAGTGGCGCGACAGCTCTTGAAGAGCCAAGGCCTAAGTGGCTTACTCTCATCAACAATTCTCTAGGTGCGTGTGAAGAATTGAGGGGACCTACAATTTTACGCCGATTCCGAACGGCAAAGTTGAGAAGCACTTTTTCATGACAGATGATAATCTTGGAAGTTTTGTCAGTTCTTCGCAAGAGGCAGTGTCCGTGAAAGATGAAAATAAAAACTTTGGGCCCGGGTAGGATTCGAACCCACGACGTTCTGCTTAGCAGCCAACGCACCTTTTTTTTTTTTTTTTTTGTAATTCATTTTTTTATTCATTTAAACTTAAATCTACTTACATGCTAGACAAAAATGTGAAACTAGCCTAATTAATTCTACTTATATATAACTTACTGGCCCTAGTCGGGCGCTCTAAGCAATTCATTAATCTTAAAATTAATGCCTTTCGGCCTACGAACTAAGTTTATTCCTTTTTATTTCATTTATTATTTTTTTTTTTTTTTTTATTAGAAAATTTAAAAAACTAATGCCAATGTCTTGTTTTTTGGGGGTTTAACTTACATACTAGGGTCCTTAAAATAAAACTTAAAATTACCTATTCTACCTACAAACTACTTAAAACTAGAACAACCACAGCGGCAAAAACTATGTCCTTATTTTCTGTTGTGTATTTTGTAATTGTCTTCTTTTTTTCTAATTCTTCTATTGTTTATTGTTTATTTTTTCACTTTTTTCACTTTTTCACTTTTTTCTTTTTTTTATGTTTCCTTGTTTTTTTTTTTTTTTTTTTGTTTTTTTTTTTTTTGTTTTGTTTTTTTTTTTTTTGATATTTATTTTATAGTGCCACCATACCTACTCTACTTAAACCTAAGACCTAAGACTAAAACAAATATGTAAGCCGGCCAAGGCAAAAAATACCCCACCCCGGACTACCCATTGTCAAATGCCGTTTGAAGCCACCAAAACTGGTTCTCCTGCTTCACCCTATCAATGCGGTCCTGTTCGGACACAGCCCTACTGAACCGAAGCAGCTCCGCTCCATCACGAGCGAGGATGCCTCGTTCATACAGGAGTCGCCGGTCTACGGTTTTACGCCTGACGTGGTAGATAAGCGGTACTGCCAATCTATCCTGTATCATGCCGCACTGGTCTAAATAGAGGAATGCCTCTGGTGGAATGAAGCCGCTCAAGCGTGCATTCTCGAAGTAGTTCTCGTTCGGATAGAACGGCCCGAAAATCAAATTGTTGGTCGAAGTCATAGCTCTCGCAATGTGACCCCGAACAAGTTTTATCACGAAATTGTCAATTCTGTTGATCCGAGCCCCATTGTATAGAACCTCGTTTGAATAATAATGCAGATAAGAAGATTCCGGTGTCCGATACCAACCGAGACAGCGCCGAAGACACTGCCTCTCGAACACCCGAAACTTCTCCATTTGGGAAGGGGCAATGTTGAACCACACTGGACAACCATAAACGATCATTGGCCGTATGAGGGCCATGTAGCAAATTACCTTCACTCTGGGGTCAAGCCGACTGCTGTAAAACAGCCGTTTCGTCAGAGCGAAGGCTCCTCTGGCCTTAGTCAGAGCAGCATCTATATGTCTGTCGAAATACAGATACTGGTCCAACCAGATACCGAGGTACTTCACTACAGTTTTGCTCGTCAATGCCTGTCCGTGAGGATCAACAATGACCATCTTGCGCCAATTCTTACACGTATCTCGCGAAGCCTTAGCCAACGGAGTCCGGAACAAAATTGTCTCCGACTTTTGGACATTTATTTTCAGTTTCCAATCGTCGCAGTATCGCTGAATCTTCTCGAAGTCACGCTGCAAGAGAATTCTAATAACTTCAACCTTTCGAGCCGTTCTGTACGCAATCAGGTCGTCGGCATACGCAATTGCGTTAGTTAAGCTACCTATAAGATCGCTAGTGTAAATGCTGAAGAGGATCGGCGAATTCACCGCTCCCTGTTGAAGACCGTTTTTAATTTCAAAGGTGGTGGTAGAAGTTACATTGCCACTTTTGACAACAAACTTTCTACTGTTGAGCATATCATGAAGCATATACAACAATGGTTTACTGATGCCTAGTCTGGTGAGTTTTAGGTACAAACCTTCTAACCATACGGTGTCGAAGGCCTTCTCCAAATCCACCAGAACAGCACCCGTGCATTGTTTCTTGGACTTGTTCCATTGGATATCAGAAACGAGCTTAGACGCGGCATGAATGGTGTCATGTCCCGCCTTGAACCCGAACTGATTATCCGGAATAATTGTGTTGTCCGCAGCCCACTGAATCAGAGCTCTATTAATGATCTTTTCGAATACCTTACTGATACTTGGAAGAAGACTTATCGACCGAAGATTTGACGGATTGGAGTTGTCCTTTCCCTTTTTCGGGAGAGGATGAACCACAGCAGTCTTCCAACGCACTGGATAATATGCATTATTCAGCGCGTTGTTGAACAGAGTGGTGTAGATGTCTATTGCCTCAATCGGTAAGTGTCTTAGTACAATGTTAGATATACCATCGACACCTGCTGACTTCTTGTTCTTTATGGAATCGAAGATGAGCTGGAGTTCTACCTTCGTGATGAGCAAGGGACTTGAGCCCGTTCGATCGGCGATTATAGCGTTTGCTAAAAAGTCGTCATCAAACCGGGTAAAACCGCGGTTCTCGGATCGCCATTGCGTAATATCATTCCTTAGGTAGAAGTGATGAAGTAAGGCTCTGTTTTCCAGGTCGTGGTTCGGGCGAGTGCAAGCATTCACCTTATACACTTGCTGGAAAGCAGCACCAACTGTCTCCACTTTCTCCTGCGGATCTTCAATCACAAAGAAGTCATCGTCCAAGACGGCTTCCTCAGGATCGATTTGCGCTGTCAGAAGTACGTCTCTGTTCTCTACTGTCCTCTGGAGCTTAAGACACGGAAGGTCGTTCTGATTCTTGGACCTAAATATCTTATTAATTTGAGGGAACATACTCGGGTCGCTAGAATTAACGGCCCGAATTTTTTTGTCCCAGTACAAATTAATAGATAACCTGTAGTTTTCCTTGATCAGGGTGTTGACGTTCTTAATCGACGACTTCAGTGTCCTAATCTCCAGGTCGTTCGGGTCTGTAAATCGTCTGTACAAGTTTTTAAGTCTTGTCAGTAGTCCACTTTTCTGTCTGTGCAGTGCGTCTATGGTCGCGTTACTGTAGACGTTCAGCCAACGCACCTAACCACTAAGCTACGGACACTACGCAAGTGATGTAGTGTTGTACAATATTCCAGCAGACATATTGAATCTGGTCAGTATATTCAACCACCTTTGTTTTACACTTGAAATACAGACACCCGCACTAAAAAGTATATTCCGCACGAGCCACACCGCCAAAGCTAGCACTTCGCCCATTATTATTAAATTCTACTCATCTTACTGGGGAAAATTTCCGAATACCGACGAGCACACAAACGACAACTTACACTTCACGACGTGGGAATCGAATCAAATTGTTCAATTTATGTGCGCGAATGCCTAACCAAAATGCCCTTATTAATCTTCCAAATCATGACGAACGTATAATTTACGTGTTTTCTGTTCTTCTTGGTCCGCGTTTTTTATGTTTCTATTTTATAAATAATGCTTCGTATTCCAGTGGTAGACGAGACCTTAATGTAACTAAAGCGATGTTGAAGGTATTTGGCAGTGTAAGTCATGGTTTTGAGGTTTGTCAACTAAACACTCAGAGTCTTTTCGGTAAGATTGACGAGTTTAGGGATTTGTTTGAAAGTTCTGATGTGGACGCAATTGCGGTGTCCGAAACTTGGTTCAAAAGTGACATTAACAATGCTGTCTACTCTTTGAAGGGATACTCACTTTTAAGGGCTGACAGATTTGATCGCACTGGAGGTGGAGTTGCTTTATATATAAGGAATTCACTTAAATGTAGGGTTGTACATACTTCTCTCTCTACTGATGCTGTTCAAAGTCTTTTCGTTGAAATTAGCAGCAGAAATGATATACTTTTGTTGGGAGTCGTATACAGGCCTTACTCCTATCTGAACTTATCATCTGTTTATACCTTTTTTGAGGAAAATTGTACGCAGTTCCCAAACATTATTCTTTGTGGGGACTTAAATAGTAACCTTCTAGTTGATAATAGCTTAATACGTAGCATGAGAACATATAACCTTCATCCCGTGAATATAAGTAATCCGACGCATTTTTCACTTAACTCTAGTACCCTTCTCGACGTATTTTTTGTTACCGAAGCCAGTAAAATCCTTTTTTATGACCAGCTGTCTGCTCCTGGATTTTCTAGATATGGCCTTATTTACCTTTCATTTGACTTTTCATTTACGAGACCTGAGATAACTTTCCAATACTGTGACTTTAGTAATATAAATTCATATGCTCTTGAATCCGATATTAGACAAATTCGTTGGCAGGACGTGTACTATATAGAATCCACCTCTGATCAAATTGAATTTATTGAAAATAACCTTTACAGACTCTTTGACACCCATGTTCCTCTGCGGACAAAGACTATTAAACACAAAAACAACCATTGGTTTACAGACGAAATTCGTTGCTGCATCAACCAAAGAAACCGCGTGTATCAAAATTGGAAACGTTTCAAAATAGCTGAGGACCATCAATTATATCGCCAATTGCGAAACAAATGTGTAAGTCTCATCAACACAGCTAAAACCAAGTGGTTCTCTAATCATCTGAATCTTTCTCAGAATGGCCGCAAACTTTGGAAGAACCTGCGCGAAGTTGGAATAGGGAAGCAAAAATCTGCTAGCCTTGATATTGACTGCAATGAATTGAACAACTTATTTGTCTCGTCCGTTCCACAACCTTCTTCATCTATGAGTCTACTTCAAAATAATATTTTTTCTTCCAATCGCCTAAATGGGTTCAACTTTGCTAATGTGTCTGCCGAAGAAGTGGTGGAGAATCTTATTTCTATCAAGAGCAACTCTGTGGGATTTGATGGCTTACATCCTACTTTCGTTAAAGCAGTTATGCCTGTTATCCTCCCATATATAACATTTGCCATCAACTCTGTGTTGACTAAAAGTGAGTTTCCATCGAAATGGAAATTTTCAAAAATTATCCCTGTTCCTAAGAATAGAATTGGGACTGAATTTCGTCCCATTTCCATCCTTCCTTTTTTGTCCAAGTTGATGGAGAGATTGATTCATAGGCAAATTAATCAGCACTTTGACAATAGCCACCTTCTATCCCCTGAGCAGTCTGGTTTTCGGTCTCATCACAGTAGTACCACTGCACTCCTAGATGTGGTTGAGCGGATAAGGAAAGCCATTGATGATGATAAGGTCACATTCTTGATTCTTCTTGACTACTCCAAAGCATTTGACACGATTGACCATAACACATTATGTAACAAATTAGCCACAGATTTCGGGTTTGCTCCAGAAGCAACTAAATTGTTTCATTCTTACTTAACAGGGAGGAGTCAGGCAATTGTTTCTGGGAATAAGGTTTCCGACTATATCTCAGTGTCGCGTGGCGTTCCCCAAGGTTCTATCCTTGGACCGCTTTTGTTCTCGGCATACGTTAATGACATTCCCAGAATAATTAACTATGAGAATGTGCAAATGTTTGCTGATGACGTCCAATACCTCCAGAGTTCATCTCTGGGTCTCATAGAAAACTGTGTTAGCAACATCAATGACGACCTGTCTTCTATTCACAAATGGTCTAACGAATGTGGTCTAGTTCTTAATCCCCTTAAAACCAAATGTTTAGTTATCTCGCGGAATAAGGTTGACCTCTCCTATTTTCCCACACTGCTCCTAAATAATGTTCAAGTTGAATACGTGCAGACGGCCAAGAACTTGGGAATCTGCTTTAATAGGACTTTGACTTGGAATGACCATATAAACGCTGCGGTTGGAAAGACATATGGCGCTCTCAGGACTCTAACAATCTCAAACAAATTTAAGCCAATAGAAACTAGGAAGATGTTAGCTAAGACCCTTGTTGTTCCAATCCTGACGTACGGATGTGAAATTTTCTTCAACTTGGATTCTGTGTGTTTAAGAAAGATGACAGTTGTATTCAACAATATTATTCGTTATGTATTTGTTTTACGTCGTTATGACCATATCTCTAACTACTCCTTAGAATTGTACGGTATAAGTTTCATCAACTTTTTAAACCAAAAGACTCTTACTATGTTATTTAAAATCATACAGACTAAACAGCCACCTGACTTGTTCAATCATATCCAGTTTTTATCATCTAACAGAACTCAACTTATTTCAATTCCTAGATTTACATGTCTCATATCTGAGCGACAGTTCTTCATTAGTGGGATTCGTCTCTGGAATACGCTGCCCCGTGAATTGAGAAGAATAGAGAAACTTAAATTATTCAAAAAGAACCTTTTCGAATATCTATCCACCTTGTAGATACCTTTTATGTGTCAAATCATTAAAATTGAATCTTTTATGTTCTCAAATCATTAAAATTGATGTAATGGCGATATTGGGGATAATTCTATAATTGTTACTTTTTTTTTTCTATCTATCTCTTTCTCTTTTCTCATCTCATCTCATCTTCTATCTACTTCCCGTACAATCTATCTTTCTACCTATCTATCTATCTACGTCTTTATTTTTATTTCTGTTTCTTACTTTCTTCTTTTTTAATAGTAACTTTTAATTTTAGATATTTAATTAACTTATTTTTTTAATATAATTTACTAATGTTCTAAAATACGAATGTCCTTTTATTACCATCCTAATCTAGGCTTAATTACATGACGAACGTATAATTTACGTGTTTTCTGTTCTTCTTGGTCCGCGTTTTTTA
>CAKKXW010000563.1:0-21481 GCA_920937365.1 Sphaerophoria rueppellii | reverse complement strand
AAAAAAAAAACAATTTTGATACAAAAAAAAAATAAATACATTAAACAAATACAAGAAAGAAGTGAAAAGTGGTGTTTCAGTGAAAAGTGAAAGTGAAAAAAACAATCCAAAATAATTTTGTGTGGTATTTGGTAAGCCTTAAGAGACCTTTAAAACATTTTTTTTTTACATTTTTCAATTCTCAAAAAAACAATAGTTAGTAATAATGGCGAGGTTTATTAACAAGTTAGTTGATATTTTGTTGACTCCTGAATTTAAGGGTGTTGTTAGTAGCTCAGGGAAAATTGTTGTTCCAAGTTCGTTAGACGGTGCACTTAAGCCAAAATATATTTATGTAATTTTGAAAAATAATAGGTATGGAGTTTTAGATAAGGTTTTAGATTTTCATAATATTGAAACGGAGGCTTCATATTTAGATTCAATATCAAGTTCAATTTCAAGTAGGTCGAAAAAATTCGAATTTAAAATAATTATCAATTCAGAAACATGGGAAATTATTCAACCAGATACAGTGTTATATAGTGATAGGGTAAATAGTGAAAAAAATTACGGCGTACTAAGTAGGAAAATATGGTCTGATAAGCTATTCGACCTTATTTATGAAGAGACAAAACTTCCTTGTCCGATTTCTTTCAAAAGATGTAAGGTTTCTAATACAGGGATTTATGTCACTGCAACAGGATCATGTCCTGAATGCAATTGTTCCTTCACGGGGCTTGTTATTAATAAACCAATACCAAATAGAAGTGTAGAAATGGAATGTACAATTGAAAATTTTGATTCTTCCATTGAACATAAAAAAAAGAGACAGTTAAAGGGAAAACGTAGGGAGGACATTTCTGAATCTATATTGAATAGTAAAATTTTGCCATGCTTGTGGCGTAGGAATGAAGCCAACAACGTAATGGATTTTGGTGATGGGGAACCTCCATCTCTTCCGTCTACTCCAGTTCTTCGTAAGGCTAAACAGGAAAGAAATGATAAAAATTTATGCATTATAGGTTCAGATCCCTTAAAAAATATTAGTAACATGATGTTTCAACAGCATGTTGGTGAGATTCATTTAAAATGTGATATTCCTTTCTTCGTTCATTATTGGACATTAGAGCAAATGGCAGTTTATTTACAGTACCCATATTTAGTGTCAATCGATGCAACGGGATCGCTTGTAAAAAAACTTAAGTTACCAAACGGTGAACTTTCTAGCCACATCTATCTTTACCAGATTGTAGCTGAAACGCCAACTGCAAAAATGCCAGTTTTTCAAATGCTAAGTAGTGCTCAAAATACAAGCGTTATAGCTTTTTGGCTTAACGAAATAGTTAGACGCGCTTCCCTTAATATATCTAAGTTTCCTTTGCCACGTGAAGTAGTTTGTGATTTCGATAGGGCTTTATTAGGTGCAATTTCTAGGGTTTTCGGAGAATGTAAAAGCCTCCAACATTATCTTAATAAATGTTTTAAGTGCTTGAAAGTAGAAAACAAGCAAAAACTTCCTTCAAGTTTTATAAGGCTTGATATTTCCCATTTTATACATATGGTTTCCAGATGGAAGGAATTTAAAACTATTAATCCACGAGTTAAAACTTTTTTTATATTAGTAATGGGGCTTCTTTCAAAAACAACAGATTTTGAAGTTTTTGAAAATATTGTTAGGTCTCTTGTGATTTTGTGTGGTAGTCAGCAATGTGGGAAAGACAATTTTGACAATTTGACTGAAGGAGAAAATGCCATAGTTTATTTAAGAGACAAAATTAAAGGATTAGATGGTAGTTTAGGTGATGTGAATAGGGAAAATGAAGATGAAATTCCTCTAGAAGATATAGAAGTGGACGATAGTGAATTTGTTGGTTTATATGAATACTCTACAGCGTTATGGGCCAGAGATTTAGTTGATTCAAGCTTAGGAAAGGTTGATAATTCGATAGATGGGTCTGGCATTAATCCATACTATTTTCCTTGTTTGATAAATAGGATAAAAAAGCTCATACCATATTTCCCTCTTTTTTCAGGAGTTATGATTTCCTTATTTGGGTATGGGAAAATCAACGCAACCTCATCTGCAGTTGAATCAGAGTTTAATGATATTAAACATAGGTTGCTTAAAAACGAATGTCGTCCATTGAGAGTAGATAAATTTCTAGCTATACATTTAAAATCTTTTTCTGGTAGGGCGAAGTTAGCAATGGTTCCACAGAACACAATTATTTCCACCCCTGTTAAGAGACCAGTGAATGACAACCACTTGATTCGTTCAACCGAAAATATACCTTCAACTTCAGAAGGTTGTGTCTCATTAGGTTCAGAGAGTGAACCTGAAATAACTTTAGAGCAAAATTGGAGAAATAAAAACTCCCCAAAATCCAAAAAGAGAATTTATTTAGATCCTCGTCCACATTGGAACCTCGTCGAAATGTCAAATCAAAAAAAAATAAATCCAGGCATTCTCCAGAACGGAAATCTATGTTCAATGATAGTAAACAAAAAAGAAAAAATTGTGGTGAAAAACACTTGTGGGTTTGATAGCATTGTACAAATCCTGGCAAATGCATGTTGCAATGATAGTTTTCTTAAGGTTATCCAAGATGCTGATTCAAAAGGGTTTAGTTTTGTAAAATCATTCATTGAAAAAGGACCAACAATAGGAATTTACAGGCTTCGAGCTGATCTTCTTAGGGATGTAGATTGCTTTATAAATAGAAATAGTTTAGCTAATGTAACAGTTATAGATGCAACTTCAAATGTACTTAATTTGTGTGAGTGGATATTCAGAGAGATTAGTTATTCAGAGGTTAGCAAATGTTCTTCATGCCAAAGTTCTAAAATTATAGAAAAAAACACTTTTGCCTATTAATATTAATGTAATAAAGCAACAAGGGTTTAACAAAATGTATGAAGCCATTCAGGATGGACGTCCATTGTCAGCATTTTGTCGATCATGTAAGACACCTTTGGTCATACAAACAACATATAAAAGTCATTTGTTCATAGAATGTTCTGATTTTGATATGGATCCTTCACCAATCAATAATATACAAGACGTTTTGAATTTAGGGTCAAATATCTATCACTTAGCAGGAATTGTAGTTTTTCATGGGAGTAGACGTTCAACCGCAGTTGGTCACTATACTGCTTTTATAAAGAGTTCTAAGACTAGTTGGATTGAAGTAGACGATCTTTTAAAAAAGACAAAACCATTATCAGGAAACATAGCTGTCATTCCAGAATTGCTTATATATATCAGATGTTAGGAATAGGACTATATGACAGATAACTTTTTCGTTTATTTTTTGGGTTTGAATGTTTGTTTAATTCATAGATATAAAAGGTAGTAATTTTTGAAGAGTTTTGAAAAATGTATTGAATTGCTAACAGTTTCTTAAGGCCTTATAAAAACTTCATATAAATTAATTGTTCACCATACCTTTACTCACTTTTATGCCTTTTTCAATTTCAATTCTTAATCGTCTCCAGTATTCATTAAATGTCTGGCGTATATAGTATGGAGGAAAAAAACACAAGAAGGAAAGTATACCCAAAATATTATTATTGTGTTATAATTTCATTTTTAATTTTATTTTAGATAAAAATCAATATTAAGGAACGAAAGCCTGGAACAATTTAAAGGAGCCCTAGAACAACCTGGAACAAGTTTTTGATTTTTGAAATTCGAAAAGGGGGGGCCAGTACAAGATTAACATGAATTTTGTATGTAAAGTGTTTTTTGGGCTTAAAATGTTTAATTTTGAATATTTTTGCATGAAACCTTGGAACAATTGGATTTGAGTGATTTTGAACTTGGAACAACTTTTGGATTTTTGGTTTTCGAAGAGGGGGGCCCGGGGAGCATTTTTTTGAAATTTCTCATACTAAAAATCAATATTAAGGAACGAAAGCCTGGAACAATTTAAAGGAGCCCTAGAACAACCTGGAACAAGTTTTTGATTTTTGAAATTCGAAAAGGGGGGGCCAGTACAAGATTAACATGAATTTTGTATGTAAAGTGTTTTTTGGGCTTAAAATGTTTAATTTTGAATATTTTTGCATGAAACCTTGGAACAATTGGATTTGAGTGATTTTGAACTTGGAACAACTTTTGGATTTTTGGTTTTCGAAGAGGGGGGCCCGGGGAGCATTTTTTTGAAATTTCTCATACTAAAAATCAATATTAAGGAACGAAAGCCTGGAACAATTTAAAGGAGCCCTAGAACAACCTGGAACAAGTTTTTGATTTTTGAAATTCGAAAAGGGGGGGCCAGTACAAGATTAACATGAATTTTGTATGTAAAGTGTTTTTTGGGCTTAAAATGTTTAATTTTGAATATTTTTGCATGAAACCTTGGAACAATTGGATTTGAGTGATTTTGAACTTGGAACAACTTTTGGATTTTTGGTTTTCGAAGAGGGGGGCCCGGGGAGCATTTTTTTGAAATTTCTCATACTAAAAATCAATATTAAGGAACGAAAGCCTGGAACAATTTAAAGGAGCCCTAGAACAACCTGGAACAAGTTTTTGATTTTTGAAATTCGAAAAGGGGGGGCCAGTACAAGATTAACATGAATTTTGTATGTAAAGTGTTTTTTGGGCTTAAAATGTTTAATTTTGAATATTTTTGCATGAAACCTTGGAACAATTGGATTTGAGTGATTTTGAACTTGGAACAACTTTTGGATTTTTGGTTTTCGAAGAGGGGGGCCCGGGGAGCATTTTTTTGAAATTTCTCATACTAAAAATCAATATTAAGGAACGAAAGCCTGGAACAATTTAAAGGAGCCCTAGAACAACCTGGAACAAGTTTTTGATTTTTGAAATTCGAAAAGGGGGGGCCAGTACAAGATTAACATGAATTTTGTATGTAAAGTGTTTTTTGGGCTTAAAATGTTTAATTTTGAATATTTTTGCATGAAACCTTGGAACAATTGGATTTGAGTGATTTTGAACTTGGAACAACTTTTGGATTTTTGGTTTTCGAAGAGGGGGGCCCGGGGAGCATTTTTTTGAAATTTCTCATACTAAAAATCAATATTAAGGAACGAAAGCCTGGAACAATTTAAAGGAGCCCTAGAACAACCTGGAACAAGTTTTTGATTTTTGAAATTCGAAAAGGGGGGGCCAGTACAAGATTAACATGAATTTTGTATGTAAAGTGTTTTTTGGGCTTAAAATGTTTAATTTTGAATATTTTTGCATGAAACCTTGGAACAATTGGATTTGAGTGATTTTGAACTTGGAACAACTTTTGGATTTTTGGTTTTCGAAGAGGGGGGCCCGGGGAGCATTTTTTTGAAATTTCTCATACTAAAAATCAATATTAAGGAACGAAAGCCTGGAACAATTTAAAGGAGCCCTAGAACAACCTGGAACAAGTTTTTGATTTTTGAAATTCGAAAAGGGGGGGCCAGTACAAGATTAACATGAATTTTGTATGTAAAGTGTTTTTTGGGCTTAAAATGTTTAATTTTGAATATTTTTGCATGAAACCTTGGAACAATTGGATTTGAGTGATTTTGAACTTGGAACAACTTTTGGATTTTTGATTTTCGAAGAGGGGGCCCGGGGAGCATTTTTTTGAAATTTCTCATACTAAAAATCAATATTAAGGAACGAAAGCCTGGAACAATTTAAAGGAGCCCTAGAACAACCTGGAACAAGTTTTTGATTTTTGAAATTCGAAAAGGGGGGGCCAGTACAAGATTAACATGAATTTTGTATGTAAAGTGTTTTTTGGGCTTAAAATGTTTAATTTTGAATATTTTTGCATGAAACCTTGGAACAATTGGATTTGAGTGATTTTGAACTTGGAACAACTTTTGGATTTTTGATTTTCGAAAAGGGGGGCCCGGGGAGCATTTTTTTGAAATTTCTCATACTAAAAATCAATATTAAGGAACGAAAGCCTGGGACAATTTAAAGGAGCCCTAGGACAACCTGGAACATGCGAAAGTTGTTTGTGTGGTAAAAGGGGAGCTGCTTCTGGGTTTTATTTCTAATATCGTAAAAAAATATTTTGTTGTTTCCTTAATTTATTATTTCCGTTGAATAGATATAAGTGTGTGACTGTTCAAATTCATTTTACTATGAAAAAGAAGAAAAGCTGAGATACCTGGAATATAAGAAATGGGTCGGGGAACCAAAATTTACATATGCATTTTGAATTTTGAAATTTTTTCTTCTATATTAGTTTTTTTTTGTCTGCAAATACTGTTTTTGAGTCAGTTTTATTTATTAAAATAGTTTTTCCATTAACTTATATCGTAAAAATGGTTTTTTGCTTATATCGTAAAAAATACTTTTGCGCCTAAAATCCATTGTTTTGAATATTTTTGATTGAAAATTTGGAACAATTGTAAGTAGTTCAGACTTCTCAGAATAAGGTTTTTGGATTTTTGAAAAAAGACTTTTGGGGGGCTGGGAGCGTTTTTTGTGAAATTTAACTTTCGGAATTATTTTGAAAAAAAGCATCATAAGTGCATTTTATTTTAAAGTTTGATACCAATTATAACCAATTTTTTGTTTTTTGATTTTTCGAAAGGGAAGGTGTGGGCGTATTAAAATGTGTTTAAATGGTTTTTCGTTGGTTAAATCTCTTAAATATAAAAATTTAGACTATTTTTTTTTTTCAATAAGAGATATATAACAGGTTGACCGGGAACAACTTCAAAATTTTTGATTTTTTTGACCCACGAAATTCTGGAAATTTTTGAAATTTCGAAAAAGGACAAAAACATTTTCAAAAAATGTTTTCTTAGTGGAGTACTTTTTCGTGACCTTCCATATTTTGTTCAAAGTTGCGCATTGAATGATATTAACGATTGCAAGAATCAAAACTGCGATAAAAATTTCCAAAAAAAAATTATTTCAGTTTTTGAAATTTTTTTCGAAAATTCATAACTCAAAATCCAAAAGTGCTATGATTCCAATTCTTTGGAACAATGGTTAGAACAACTTTTACTATCGAAAAAAAATATAAAAACCTGAAAATTCGAAAAAAGGGGGGCTAGCTTTTTTTCAAAATTTGGCTATAACTTACGATATATCGAAGTTAGAGGTCCAAAAATTTGGAACAATATTAGGAACAACTTTTACAACCCGGAACAATTTTCAAAATTTCAAATTTCGAAAAAAGGGGGGCTAGGTCAAAAACGGTTTTTGGGGTCTAAAACCCCCATTTTTGAATATTTTTCGAAAAAAAAAATTTGGAACAATCCGGAAACAAACCGGGACACAACCTGGGAACAACTTTTCAAAAAAATTGGAATTTCGAAAAAAAGGGGGGCTAACTTCACCACACTCTGGCCTTGAACGCCATTGTACCATGTTCGATCCAAGGGCAGTTATGAAGTAGGTAATGGTCCATTTGCGCTGTCAGGAGATGGTCTCCTTTGTTCCCTGGATTTTGTGAACTGCGAATGATTTTTCCTAAATCTTATTGATTTGTATTGTCGGATGGCTAGAATTAATGTACTGAATTTCGTTGGTTTTAGGAACTAATTTCATTATTAATTATAGGTACCTATCGCGATAGATCTTACATCTTTTTTAACGCAAAGCATGAAAAACTTCATAATTAAATATTCATAATGGATATATTTTTCATAATTTGTTTATTAATTTATTAACAATGAAACCTAAAAGATACTATTTGCACTACACTTGTGAACTTGTGATGCATTATTTCAAGTGAACCAGCATTGAAGAGACCTTAATCTGCAAGTCCGATTATTAAAACGGCCGCAAGTCAGCTTACAATCGAAAAACATCGGTCTATTGTTTGCGCGCTAAGACTAGGGTGTTGGATAGCGTGCGTCGTTCGCCAAACAACGGGATATATGGAAGAACTTATTGCAGGAGGCTGGACATCGGCCCGGTCGACGATGGTGATGCTATGGAAAAATCGCATGACATTCCGTAAATAGATTTAACGCTAAGCAAATTTATAAAGTCCAGAGAATTAATAAAACAGATGTTGCTTAAATATTGACCAAGCTTGACAGACATTAAAATACCAAACTATATACAGAGCTTAAAATGTACGTACCTTTAATTTTAAATTTTTTCGACATTATCTATCCTCTTCGTTTTATTCCTTTTTTGTGTTTTTGCATCTAAAGCTTTTGTCATATTCATGACAAAACTTTTCATCAAACCTAGAGAAACACCTGATTATCTTAAACGGTGTCTCGCACTCCTTCTCGCCTTTTTCATTTATACATTTATCGATAAATTTTTGAGTCGTCTCTCTTCCCAAATAAGGTTCGAAGGTCGCAAAAAAAGTGTCCACATCCAGTTCATCGCCATTTAAAGCCCCCATTTTATTGAACACGCATTTTACAAAGCACCTCGCGTTTTTCTTGAAATTTTCTTTTGAAAGTCTGCCAATGTAAATTTTTCTTATATCTTTAATTTTAACTTTGCTTGTTGAGATACATTCTTTAAGTTCGGATATTGACATTGGCATTGTATACTGTACTGCGCAAGCCTTAATGACAATTTTTTTCTTCAGTAAAAAAATTTGATTCAATTTTTCTTTTTATATTTTACCTTAAAAGAAAGGCAGACCAGAGCAAACAATAATATCGTGATGGACCTCATATCCTTGGCTTACAAAAATACTGCTTTGATAAATCTTCTATGACGTGTATTTATATCTATCGAAACTAGTTCCACTTTTCTTACTGAATTTTCTTATTACATTTGCCGAATTGATTTGACATGCAACAAATGTGTTTTAAGATAATGAACCAAACACTTCAATTATTTTTTTAAATAATTGTTTCTTAATTATGAAGTTACTAGCAAATCCAGCCCTAGCACACTTCGTAATGTTAGGATGTTATTCAAGATGTCCGATTGTGGCTTGAACACACCATAGCCGTCTTTTATTGGGAATTTTATACTCAGCTTAGTAAAGTTTTACATGTCAAACAACAACAACCGAAAACTGAGTAAAAATAAGTTAGGAATTTTTGTTAGGAATTCCTCAGGATAAGGTTTCAGCAATTCGACACTTGAGTTTTTCGTTGTGTTTTTTGTATAGATTTAGGCTAGGTTTTGGCTTTTGATATAATCAAATGTCAAAACCTTTTAGAGTTGCCATCTTGAGACCCATCTGAAAGCATGGTGAAAAACCGTTTTCTTCTTAATCTGAAGATGGCTTTTGAAAGGTTTCAATATTTGATATTCCAGTGAACGAAACTCAGTTAAAACTAAGTTAAGCGTTTAATCGGAATTACGATTACCAAGCCTTGAGAGATTGAGAAAAAATCAATACTCTCGACGAGCGCGTCGAAAAAAAATCCACGTATCGAGAAAATTCACGAATAGATCGAAACCATTACAAATGAACTAAGAAAAGTACAAAAGTTGAAAGCTTGAAAATCTTCTGATGAGTGTTCCAAGCTTTGATAGTGAGACTAAGTGGTCAATCTACGAGAAACAGTTTGAAACAGCAGCGTCGACAAACGGCTGGGACGATCATGAAAAATACAGTGCTCTAACACTTGCTTTAAGAGGAGCAGCTGCTGAACTACTACAAACCATGCCAGCAGAGAAGAGTGATGACTGGTAAACGTAATCGAACATCGGTTAGGGGATAGCTACAGACAGAAGTCTTCCGAGTTCAGCTTAACAATAGGGCACAGCAAAGAGGTGAAAGTATGCAGCAGCTTCAGGCAGCTTGCAACTTGCTGTTGAAGCCTTTGTGAGGGCTGTGAATCTCAAAAGGGCTATTCGAACTGATCTGATGATGGAAGCAGCAGAACAAGCTTCCCAAAACGTGCTTTGCGTTAAAGAATTGGAAGTCCAAAAATGCTCTTGTCAGAAGGCTACTGTGAAAAGGAGTCAGCGAGACGGTAGATGGACTAGCATGATGCTGGGCATCTAAAGTGATTGTGCAGAATACCGCGAAGAGGAACCGCATGCCAACTCTGTGGAAACAGATGTAATTCAATTGGGCATAGCAACACCAAAAACATTGCTTCCCAACTTGTTTTCCACCCGGGAAATGAATAAGAACCAACTTCGAGGTGAAAAAGCTGGTATCTGGTATCGATGGCCCCAGAAACACCATCCAGGTTTCTCGAACCAAACGTGACAAGAAGAGCCTGACCGTGGAAGCAAGTATAATCCGCAACACCGGTGCAAATGAATACCGTCATTGTACGACAGAACCTTGTTAAGAAGACATGGCTCCACAACATCAATTGCTATCGTCTAAGGACTGCGACTGGAGAAGCCGTAAAAGTTAACGGTGAGGTACGTCTAATGATCCGGATGGCATACTTGAAAATCTGTCACCTGTTCCTGGTAACAGATATATGCGACGAGTGCATTGTCGCCGTCGATTTCATGAAAGATCACGGAGTGATATTGGACATCAGGAACCAAGCCCTGAAATATCAAGATTCCGATGATCTATGGAACTTACTCGTATGAGACCTCGTCATCAGTGAAAACCGTCATCAAAGAAGATCTCAATTTGCCTGCTTCTTCAGAAGTATTCATGTGGACGATATTGAAGGCCATGCCTCAAAGACATCGACATCTCATGGTGGAACCAGCATCTGTAAATTCCTCCCAAAACGTCACCATTGGCACGACTCTTGTTAGACCTGTAAAGAACATGGTTCCCGTACGAATACTGAACATTAAGCCGTATGAAGTTAAACTTAAAAGAGTTGAGATTGTCCGATAGGTAGTGCGAAGCTGTGTCAGCGATAACAGGAACCAATAAAAAAGAGTCAAGACAAACGTTGAAGTCCGAGGAGCTGAATTCTATAAAGATCAACATTCTCAAGTGATCTAATTTTGGCCGCCAAGTCAAAGAATTAGCAGACATCTTTTCGTCATCAAAGGGAAATATGGCAGAACACAACTGGTTCAACATCGAATCAATATCAGCGATGCAAAGCCGATTCGTCAACTTGCAAGACGCCTGATAACCACCATGAAAGAAGAGGATCTCATCGTAAACTCTGAAAGCCCTTGGGACTTTCCAGTGGTCCTAGTAAAGAAAAAAGATGGATCAACCCGCTTTTACGTGGACTATCGAAGGTTGAACGATCTAACAAAGAAGTGTAACTAGAGCTACCCTCTGCCTAGGATCAGTGATACTCTGGACACAATGGAAGGAACACAATGGTTCTCAATTTTGGACTTGAAAAGTGGTTACTTGCAAGCCACAATCCATCCTGAAAACAAAGAAAAGACAGCGTTCTTGACAGGAAAATTTTGGCTGTTCAAAGTGATTCCTTTTGGACTAAGCAATGCTGCATATACTTTTGAGTACCTAATGGTATGCGTCCTACAAGGACTCACATGGAAATCTTGCCTAGCCTATTTGGATGACGTCATTGGATACGGGAAAACCTTTGAACACTGTCGAACTGAGGCCTTGTTTCAAAGATTTCGAGAATCCCACATCAAGCTCAACCGAGAAAAGTGTTCACTCTTCAAAACCGAAGTGAAATATCTAGGACATATCATCTCATCCCAAGAGCTAAGACGAATCCTGATAAGGTTGACACCGTCAAGAATTGGCCAACACCACAGGACCAACGTCAGCTTCGAAGCGTTCTGGGTCCAGCCACCTATTATAGACAGACGCCTTGTCAAGAATTATGCTGGTTTCGTCAAAAGTCTACATAAGCTAGCGGAAAAGGGAAAGCAGTAGAAATGTTCAGGTGAGTGCGAGCGCAGCTTTTAAGAGCTCAAGCAACGCTTGTCAGCACTACTGCTGACCTACCCGACTCCAGAAAAACTGTTCATCATTGATACTGATGCCAGCATTGTCGCGATTGGTGCTGGACTATCATAGGTACATGATGGTGAAGAAAAGGTGATTGCTTTGCAATGAAGGCTCACACTTCACACCTCCTACCCCGACCAACCAACCATCAAAAATCAAAAATATTGGAAAAAATGCAACTCTCTACGCCCAGACTATTAAAACAAAAGAATTTACCGTACCGTCCAGACTATATAACAACAAGCAACCGTACCGCCCAGACTATAAATAACATCGATGTCCATTAAAATAAGAAACACCATAGAGTGCTGTGTATTTTTAGAAGCTAAGTTCGTTTTTACCGAATAGTTGATTATACTAACTTCTATATCAAAGCTATGGATAGTAGAAAACAGGTGCATGTACACTGTTCTACACTATTCACTCTACACTGGAGTTTATTAAAGCTTTAGTAAAGTTAATCTCGAGATTCTTTGGTTTTCATGGGCCACTTCTTCAATGGTTTTCTTAATATCTATTTGGAGACCTTTTATTCTAAAGAATTTAAAGTGATTTCTGGAGTTACTGAATGCAGACATTTAGGTCCTTCTTTATTTTTACTCTTCATTAATGATCTTCCAACTTCTATTAAAAATTCTCACTGCCTCCTGTATGCAGATGATGTCAAATTTTTTGTCTACAGTAACATCTATATATTATTCCCAACTTTTTCAAAATTATCTTGATAGTTTTGTTGGCTGGAGTAAATTAAATGATTTATTGCTCAATGTTGAAAAGTGTGCTTGTATGGCTTATAACAGAACACTGTTTAATACTACTCCCAACTACTCATTAAATTTTAATTTTGATTCGAAACTAAAATTTAATTTGCACATCAATTATAGTGTTTCCAAAGCAAATTCTCTTCTAGGTTTCATTAAGAGAAATTCTGTTGAATTTAAGGACCCGTATAAGATAAAATCTTTGTTCTGTAGCATTGTTCGACCGGTTCTTGAATACAATTGCATCGTTTATAGCTCTATACCTGACTATAATGTAAGAAGAATTGAAAATGTCCGAACGAAATTACTTGGATTTGATCTTCGGGGTGTCTCGGAAAACAATAATTGTATTAATCTTTCATACAAATCTAAAAAATGTATAGTATTATGTTTGTTCGTGACATTTTGTCAGGTACTATAGATTCTGAGAGTTTACTTCGTTGTGTACACTTGTATGCTCCATCAACTTCTTTAACCCTAGAAAGCTTACCTATCTGGACTGCTATGAAAAGATAACTATTCGACTTTTTGACGAACATTAACAACTGTTTTGTTTTTTCAATGAGTTATTACTTTTTACTCAAGATGATATTACTTATTAACAAATAAGAGATTTATAAAAAGGAATCTTAAACAAATGTATATAATTACTTCATGTTTAATGGCAGTAATTTTCATAGCATTTGGTATTTTTGGATCAAATACTCACTCTAATACTATTTTAAATAATTAAAATTATATACTAAATAAGCAAAACAAAACAAATACAAATTGAGTAAAAAACTGAACAAAATCAAAAATTATCAGCGCCACCTTCGTCGTCAAACGAACGACGACAACACTGTACATGTATAAGAAACAAAAGGACTTATCTACAAGAAAAACAAGTCCACCGCACAAGACATACCACCCCCGCTCAGTTGGCACGAACGTACGATTTTGTAATGCAAATAATAAAGAAGGGAGAGGTAGAATTGTGTTCGATGTGTGCCATGCCATTTTGACGAACGTAAGCTTTCTAGGGTTAAGAACTAGACCGGTGCTGGCAATTGAGGCATCGCAATTTGTACGGGCAGCGGAACCTATTTCCGCAAGTTTCAATTTACTATATGCTCATTATAAAAAATGTGCACGACTGGGTCGTACGAACTTGCTCCTGCATGCTAAAACTAAATATTTATGATTACTTAAATTGCAACAAGTAGTGTTAAAATAAGAGATATACTTTAAGCAATTCTGATTACACTCTTACTTTACAGCTTACACTTAACTCACACAAAAAAAATCAATATATAAAAATAATTAGAATTCATTAAGAAAATTAAAATTTGAAAATGTACCTAGCAAATACATTTCATTCCAAAAATTTAAATGCCAAACAAATTCAATCCTTATTCTTGATTTATTGAATTTTTTTTTTTAATCGTCGCAGCCGTTTTTTTTTTTTAATTAATTTTTTATATATACAATTTTTCAAAAATATCTTAAAATTAATTTGAGTATGCAGTTTTTAACAGGGGCGATTCGCGATTCTTCATAGTTTAGCGGCGCTAAACCAATAATTTTAGAACACTTATTAATTTTATTTCTAATATAAAAACATTATTCTTGTACAAAAGTCAATAAACGACAACGAATACGTTACATTATTGTAGGTACTTAATAGCAACAAAACAGAATTTCCTACCAATATGTATTTTTCATTGCATACAAACAAAACTATCATTCAAAAATCTATCATGAAACAAGCTAAATAGCTCCAATATTTGCGCTTACAGATTTCATACAATCCTCAAAAACAGAAAATGAACACATTTGAATAAATGCCTTTAAAAATGAACAGGAGGGTTAGCGCAAAAATCACAGCTAACTCCAAGTATGAAACGAGAACACAACAACTACAGGCAAGAGCCAAACTAACACAAACAGATTCGAGTCGTTTCGTACACGAAACAAAACTATCATGCAAAAATCTATCATGAAACAAGGTTTAGCTCAAAAGTTTGCGCTAACAGATTTCATACAATCTTCATAAACAGAAAATGAACACATTTGAATAAATTCCTTCAAAAATGAACTCGAGGTTTAGCGCAAAAATCACAGCTAATGCCGTGTCCGAATTCGATGAATTGTGGTTAAAAATGGATGAATTTTTAACCACTACTGTCATATTTTAACCTGCTCCACAGGCACAGCTAGTCTAATTTTTAACACATTTCATTCAATGCGAAATGTCAAAATTTAACCAAACGTCAAGTTTTTAACCACTTTTTAACCCAATTCGGACACGGCCTAACTATGAAACGAGAACACAACAACGACAGGCAAGACGCACAATCAGTGCATAGCAGAACAATTACAAATAAAAGTCTTACTTTATACATTATTGTTGATGAATGATTTCTTAACAATATTTACTTTATGATCTGACGTATTTTTGAGGTTTTCCGTATGAAAAACACGGTGTGCCTTAATTCATCGCACATTGTTTGACCTTGATAGATTTTGCAAATGCCATTTAAGCTCAGTTTTCTTGTTTGCTGCATGTTTGTTGTTTTCAATTTCTTAAAAATAAACAATATAGCAATTCAACTTTTTTTTTATTTCTGGAGTTTAAACTAGGGCGGTAGGAAGTATGCTGGGTTTGCTATGCTACCAGTAACTTCATAATTAAGAAATAATTATTTGAAATGCTAATTGAAAGATTTGGATCATTACCATAAAAACACTGACTGCTTGTCAAATCAATTCAGCAAATCTAATAAGAACATGCAGCCAGGAAAGTGCACACGTTTGGAAGGTTCACATAAATACACGTCAGAGAAAAACTATCAAGTTAGTGTTATTTGTAGGAAATGAAGTCATCACAATATTAGTGTTATATATGGTCGGTCTTTTCTTTAAGGTAAAATGTAAGAAAAACTGTGAATAAATTGTTAACTGGAGAAACATTTTTTCATTAAGGCTTTCGCATTGGTAGACTTTGCACTGACTTTATCGAACGTACAAAAATGTATTTTATCAAACAAAACTACACTTAACTATCTGAAAATAATGAAAGGGACTAAACTTTCTTTCGGTCATTTCAAAACCAATCTGAGGTGCTTTGTAAAATGTGTGTTCAATGAAATCGGGGCCTTAGATGGTGATCAACTGGATGAGGACACTTTTTTGAGTACTCTGAACCGTATTTAGGTACAGAGACAGACAAGACTAAGGAATATTTCGATTTGTGCAAAAGTGGTAATACGTTCGGCGAGAAAAAGTGCAAGGCATCGTTCAAGATAATCAAGTGTTTAGTTAAGAATGATAAACATTTCAATAAATTAAAAACCAAAATAGGAAAACATTGATTCCGTTTACTGCCTTCATATTAAAAATCATAAATCTATGGTAAATTTTGCTAAAAATCCAGTTTTTTTAATTCTCTGAAATTTATTTATTTGCCTAGGTTTGGAATTTTGTTTACGGTATGTCATGTGATTGTTCCATATCATCCCCATCGTGCGTGCCCGTCGGCCTGGTCAATGAAATTTCTGCCTTCACCTGCGTCACAACGGGGATCGGTTCCGTTCCCAGCCTCGTTCAATAAGTGCTTCAATGTATCCCGTTATTCGGTCCAAGGCTTCGTTCGCAAATTTATTCAGCCCAGGGCGTAATAACAAACACTCGATGTGTTCTCGATTATAAGCGTCCTTGCGGACATATTAATGATCGGATCAGCAAGATTAACGTCTCTTCAATGCTGCTTCAATTAAAATAATGCATGATAAGTGTGGTGCACATTGTTTATCCATCATTAATTAATTCTTCCTAACTATGAAACTACTAGCAAACCCTGCTAACCTCGTACCATCTTAGTTTAAACTCCAGAAATTAAAAAAATTAATTGCCAAATAATTTATTTATTAGAAATGGAAATCAGAATCGATGAGCAATTTTTCTAATGTACGAGTATGTGCCTCTGCCGTAAAAATGAAACAAATAGTTGGTGTTATTGCATTGGCGGGTAATGTGGTAATGAATTGTGATAACTACAAGTAGATATGTTTTCCTTTTTTCTCCGGACATGGGTCATAAGGAGTATGATATTTCTTATTCTTGAAATCGTGACCAAGCCAATCAAAGCGCCTGACGATATTAAACGGTTACGAGTTACATATCTCGCCGAAGTCAGCTTCGCAAACATCGTGATATAGCTTAGTGTACTCGCAACCTAAATGCGGTCCAAGGTACTCAAAAAAATTGTCCATATAGAGATGATCAGCTTTCAAAGTCCCGATTTTTATTGAATTTACAAAGCACATCAGGATCAAATTTCTTTTTTCGTCTTTAATTTTATTCGCTCTCATTGATTTTATATCTTTAATCATAATTTTGTTCGATAAAAGACATTCTTGGACGTTCTATAGAGAAACGGCATAATTTACGGTTGCAAAGGCCTAAATGATAAATTTTGTCTACAGTTAACGAATTTGTTCTAAGCTTATTTTACATTTTAGCTTAATGGAAAGGCAGACCAGAGCAATAACTAATACTGTGATAGACTTCATTTCCTTTGGTTACAAACAACAAAACTAACTTGCTAATTTGTCTGTACGGTGTGTATTTATGTGTACCATTTACCTTCAGAACTGAGTGCACTTTTCTTGCTGAATTTTGTTATAAGATTTGCTGAATTGATTTGACCAGCAGTTAACTGTTATCTATAAGATAAGAAAATAAACCATTCAATTAGCATAAATGAAATAATTGTACCTATCTTAATTACGAAACTATTATCAAATCCATTGAAATAAAAAAAAAAAAAACTTGAATTATCAAATGATTTAATTATGAAATCTATACATAAAAAAAATGTAATGTTGGTTTGTGGACGCTCGAAAAACTCAACAACCGTTTGACCGATTTTCTTAATTTTTGTTTTAGATTAAAAAGGAATAAGGGTAGAAGGTTGTTAACAGACAAAATGTAAACTGTTCAAATCAAAAACGGTGTAAATGTTAAAAAATAATGCTTTTCTCACTTCAGCAAAATATATCAATATAGCTACGAATATTCGATTTCGTCAATATTTTTCAATTTCAGATTTCAGTATCATCGACATTAAAAAAAAACTATACACTTGACATTTTTCGTTGTCGATTTTTACTTGCGACATATAGAATACTAGCTGACCCTGCGACCCTCGTCTCGCACCTTTCAGAGCAACCTTAGAATTATAATTATTATCTTCGTGCTCTCGCAAATTTTGCGAATTCGCAATACAAAATTAATAATTTTTTCTATGAAAAGCAATGAGGTTTCCGAGATTTTCATCAAGAACTTTCTATTTTCAATTCGAAAACCGATTTTGAAATTTTCCAGTTTTCCATTTGAAAACCAATGCACCTGCAATTACATGCAATTTTCCCTTTAAAAACCAATGAGGTTTCCGAGTTTTTCATAAAGATCTTTCTATTTTCAATTCGAAAACCGATTTTGAAATTTTCCAGTTTTCCATTTGAAAACCAATGCACCTGCAATTACATGCAATTTTCCCGTTAAAAACCAATGAGGTTTCCGAGTTTTTCATAAAGATCTTTCTATTTTCAATTCGAAAACCGATTTTGAAATTTTCCAGTTTTCCATTTGAAAACCAATGCACCTGCAATTACATGCAATTTTCCCGTTAAAAACCAATGAGTTTCCGAGTTTTTCATAAAGATCTTTCTATTTTCAATTCGAAAACCGATTTTGAAATTTTCCAGTTTTCCATTTGAAAACCAATGCACCTGCAATTACATGCAATTTTCCCTTTAAAAACCAATGAGGTTTCCGAGTTTTTCATAAAGATCTTTTATTTTCAATTCGAAAACCGATTTTGAAATTTTCCAGTTTTCCATTTGAAAACCAATGCACCTGCAATTACATGCAATTTTCCCGTTAAAAACCAATGATGTTTCCGAGTTTTTCATAAAGATCTTTCTATTTTCAATTCGAAAACCGATTTTGAAATTTTCCAGTTTTCCATTTGAAAACCAATGCACCTGCAATTACATGCAATTTTCCCTTTAAAAACCAATGAGGTTTCCGAGTTTTTCATAAAGATCTTTCTATTTTCAATTCAAAAACCGATTTTGAAATTTTCCAGTTTTCCATTTGAAAACCAATGCACCTACAATTACATGCAATTTTCCCTTTAAAAACCAATGAGGTTTCCGAGTTTTTCATAAAGATCTTTCTATTTTCAATTCGAAAACCGATTTTGAAATTTTCCAGTTTTCCATTTGAAAACCAATGCACCTACAATTACATGCAATTTTCCCTTTAAAAACCAATGAGGTTTCCGAGTTTTTCATAAAGATCTTTTTATTTTCAATTCGAAAACCGATTTTGAAATTTTCCAGTTTTCCATTTGAAAACCAATGCACCTGCAATTACATGCAATTTTCCCGTTAAAAACCAATGAGGTTTCCGAGTTTTTCATAAAGATCTTTTTATTTTCAATTCGAAAACCGATTTTGAAATTTTCCAGTTTTCCATTTGAAAACCAATGCACCTACAATTACATGCAATTTTCCCGTTAAAAACCAATGAGGTTTCCGAGTTTTTCATAAAGATCTTTCTATTTTCAATTCGAAAACCGATTTTGAAATTTTCCAGTTTTCCATTTGAAAACCAATGCACCTGCAATTACATGCAATTTTCCCTTTAAAAACCAATGAGGTTTCCGAGTTTTTCATAAAGATCTTTCTATTTTCAATTCGAAAACCGATTTTGAAATTTTCCAGTTTTCCATTTGAAAACCAATGCACCTGCAATTACATGCAATTTTCCCGTTAAAACCAATGAGGTTTCCGAGTTTTTCATAAAGATCTTTCTATTTTCAATTCGAAAACCGATTTTGAAATTTTCCAGTTTTCCATTTGAAAACCAATGCACCTGCAATTACATGCAATTTTCCCGTTAAAAACCAATGAGGTTTCCGAGTTTTTCATAAAGATCTTTTCTATTTTCAATTCGAAAACCGATTTTGAAATTTTCCAGTTTTCCATTTGAAAACCAATGCACCTACAATTACATGCAATTTTCCCGTTAAAAACCAATGAGGTTTCCGAGTTTTTCATAAAGATCTTTCTATTTTCAATTCGAAAACCGATTTTGAAATTTTCCAGTTTTCCATTTGAAAACCAATGCACCTGCAATTACATGCAATTTTCCCGTTAAAAACCAATGAGGTTTCCGAGTTTTTCATAAAGATCTTTCTATTTTCAATTCGAAAACCGATTTTGAAATTTTCCAGTTTTCCATTTGAAAACCAATGCACCTGCAATTACATGCAATTTTCCCGTTAAAAACCAATGAGGTTTCCGAGTTTTTCATAAAGATCTTTCTATTTTCAATTCGAAAACCGATTTTGAAATTTTCCAGTTTTCCATTTGAAAACCAATGCACCTACAATTACATGCAATTTTCCCTTTAAAAACCAATGAGTTTCCGAGTTTTTCATCAAGAACTTTCTATTTTCCATACGAAAACCCATTTTGAAATTTTCCAGTTGTCCGTGAACAGTCCTTAACTCTACTTTTGGTTTGACCGAGACCGAAAATGAACGAATCAATCCCGAACGACACAAGCCTAATTTTGACCGAGACCGAAATGTATGTACCTAATATTCAAAATGCGAAATGTACATGCACAGAGATTGGAAACTAAAATCTATGCTTTTTTTTAATATCGATGTTAAAATTTTCTTTTGTACAGAAAGTCTTACCCAAGAATTCGCGTGTAAACATTGTCTTGGTGTAAAAGCTTAAGTAGGAGTTCAGCCTTAAATATAAAACAAAAGAATGAATAGGAAATGAAATGAAATGAAATGAGAATGGAGAGACATTTCAAAAAACTGATGTCGGCTGTCAGTTGCCTGAATTTAAAAACAAAATTTCCGAGTAAGTAAATTGAAATCAATGTTTTTTGCTATTTATAATTATTTCTTTTATTTTCAGACCCTCCTACTGCACAATCAGTGCATGGAACAGAAATTGTCCATCATTTATAAAGTGAGATTTTTGTTTGTTTGTTAGTTTATCGACTACAAACATACAACCGACAAACAAACAAAAGTCTCACTTTATATACATATTAGTATAGATAATGGCAAGTATTGAATTCGTAAAAAAAAAAATTTGAGCTGAGGATGAGATATGACATTACGATGATAGAGAAGTCGAAAAAAGTGGGTCCGGCGATTCCGTCTGTCTGTCTGTCGGAAAGTTTACAGGCATCTACAGGCTTAACTACTGGTCCGATTGACTTCAAATTTGAAAATTAGAGGTTTGAGCAAAAAGTCATATCCCAATTTTTTTTATTTTTGTTTTAAGATCAAAATTTAGGGTAGCCACTATACGATTTTTTTGGCCAAAAACCAAAACTTTTTTTTTCTACAAAAACGGCCCGAAGATTTTTTTTAAAACTTCCTCGAGTTTAATTTTTTTAAACATTCATGTGTTTTTTGTAAAAAAAAAATATTGTTTTGCTCCAAAACGGTACCTCCCATAGAACCGTTTTTTTGTTATTAGATTTTCTCGAAAACAGAAAGTCCGATCAGCGTAAGTTTTTTTTTTCGAAAGTACGTATATATTGTTCAAATAATATTTTGTTTTCAAAAAAATTTAAAATTTTTTTTTCGATTTTTAAAAAATATTTTTAACTTTTTTTTCAAAATTCTGTATCTCAAAAACGGATCAATTTTAAAAATCCAAATTGGAGTATAATAGGCATATTTACATGGTCTAGAAAACTGCATACCCAAATTAATTTTTAAATATTTTTGAAAAATTTTATATATAAAAATTAATTTAACAAAAACGGCTCCGACGATTTTCAAAAAAAAAAAAAATTCAATAAATCAAGAATAAGGTTTGAATTTATTCGGCATTTAAATTTTTGGAATGTATATACGAGGTACATTTCCAAGTTTTAATTTTTTAA
>CAKKXW010000558.1:5403-21605 GCA_920937365.1 Sphaerophoria rueppellii | reverse complement strand
TAGAGATTATACAGGAATCATTGATGTGCGGACCAAAGCCTAGGTTCAATAAAAATTTTGATAGCTCTACAGCACAAAATGTTTTTCATTCCACTTTGCTCAACGATTCATGCAATGGATACCTCACTGCGTTTGAAGTTATTCCTAATAACAACTCACAATATAAACACTCATCTGGTATGTGCCACACATCTTCGCACAGAAATGGTACAAACACCGTTCCCGTGTGGTCATCACGAATGACTAATCCCACTGCGACTGCACAAGAACTTCCTTACTCGAGTGTCTATATTCCAATTACAAACAACGACACAACATCAAGCTCTGCAAAAATGCAGTTTTCTAACGGCGGCGCATCTGCACGGGCCACGAACATCGGATGGTCTAGCTTCACACCTGTTTACATTCAAAACGGAGAGCAAGTATCGATGCCCCCCTCATCTCCGCTAATTCATTTATCCCAGGTAATGCAATGCCACCAAACGCTAGATTTATAGGCCCATCATATGTAAACGGCGAATCGAAGGTACCGTATATGTGCGGTCGCAGTGGTGAGAATGATATTACTTTGACAGCGTCACAGATTGCTTCTCGGCACGTTATTAACAAAGATTTGACCATCTTCTCCGGCAAGCATGAAGAGTGGCTTGTCTTTGTTACTAATTACTTTCAATCAACTGAACGTTGTGGATTTACTGATCAAGAAAACCTTCTGCGTTTGCAAAAATGTTTGAAAGGTCCGGCATTAGAGGCAGTGTGGGAAAAATTATTGTGCCAAACACCGTTTCATCGGCAATCGAAACTCTAAAGATGTTGTACGGATGTCCAGATGTTATATATCAGACAATGCAGCGCAAACTAAGGCTGTCAAACCAGATAAGTTGGAAAGTTTGATTCATTTATCTTTGGCTGTACAAAATTACTGCTCTACTATTCAAGCAATAGGTTTAGATGGATACCTGAACGTCCCGGTACTTTTAAGTGATCTTGATTGGAGTCGTCATCAAATAACATGGGATCGAACAGATGTGAAAGCCTTTGACAATTGGCTATCCACACTTGCTACATGCGCCAGCCGAGTGACTACATTCAACAAAAACGAAGTTAAAAATGCGAGCAGACAGTCCAGGATCATGGTCCATGAGATTGTTGAGCATTCTCACGAGTCACGAGCCATCTGTTCAACAGGTTTCCTGTCCAAAATGTTCTTCAAATCATCGTCTTGCAGAATGTGAGGAATTTCTGTCGCTAAATATACAACGGTGGAAGTTTATTCGAGCAGAAGGGTTGTATTTACGCTGCTTTAAGAAACATTTTGTCAGGCGCTGCAATTCCAAAAGGCGATGCGACGTTGATAGGTGTACAATGTCCCACCATCCTCTTCTTCACCAACCCGGTGAAACTCATACACTAGACGCTTCCCTCGTATGTCCGTCGAATCGCAACCAGAAGATCCAGAACAACTCAGTGAAATGTCTGACACAAAAGAATCTTCAGATAGAGTTGTCTCCTTTCATTCAGACCAACCGCTTAAGGTGATGTTTCGTTACGTTCCCGTAAAACTGATTAATGGAAATAAATATATTCAGACGTATGCATTTATTGACGTAGGGTCGGCAATCACATTGATAGAAGGAGAAATTGCGATGGCATTAGACCTGGATGGTCCGAAAGAAGAACTGTGTCTTAGATGGACTAACGACATAACTCAAAACGATCAGAACTCCAAAGTGCTGAGTGTAAATATTTCATTGTGCGATAAGAATTCACCAAGCTTCACTTTGAATAATGCACGCACAGTTTCAAGTTTGGATTTGCCAGTTCAATCCGTAACTGCTGCCTTTATTATGCAACATGACCATCTTAGTGCTTTGCCTATTTTTCCATATGCCAATGCTCAAGCAAAAATTCTCATCGGAATCGACAACGCAAAAATCGGAATGCCTATTGAAATCCGAGAAGCCGACAACAGCGATGTGATTGCTACAAGGTACGACTTGGATGGTAGGTGTATGGTCGAGAACGTGGTTCAACACCTATAAGAACGCAAAGCGTTATGCATGTATGCCAATGCACTTCTGGACGTGGAGAAAAAATGGACTCTGTTGGCATTCGCGCTACGTCACACGTCCTGGCCTCTAAGGAAGATAAACGTTCAAAAAAAATAATGAAACAATCGTCTACATACCTCCATTCCAAAAAGAGATGGGAAGCCGGCCTGCTATGGAGGTTCAATAACATCCAATTTCCTGATTCCTTACCGATGGCAAAACGCAGACTACAGTGTCTGGAATCAAAAATGAAGCGTGATCCGGGTATGTTTAAGTTCCTTACCGAGACAATCAGAAGCTACGAAGAGAAAGGCTACGTAAGGAAGCTAAAGAAAAATGAAATCCCTTCCGGTGGAAAGGCTTGGTACATCCCGATTTTTACAGTAACGAACGCCAACAAAAATAAGAAGAGGCTGGTATCTGATGCGGCGGCAACTGTCAACGATGTCTCCCTGAACACACACTTGATGGAAGGTCCTGATCTCTTAACATCCTTGGTCGGCATACTCATACGATTTCGAGAGAGATCTATTGCGCTATGTGGTGACATAAAGGAGATGTTTCACCAAATTCTAATGAGGAAAGAAGACCGAGCATCTCAAATGTTTCTTTGGCGCGACGCCGATTCTTCTCGGGAGCCAGATACGTTCGTGATGCAAGTAATGACATTTGGTGCTTCATGCTCCCCGTCATTGGCCAATTACATCAAGAACAGAAATGCAATCCGTTGGATTAAATACAATCCATCTGCTGTAGAAGCCATCTTGAGAAACACATATGTAGACGACTGGTTGCAAAGTATGGACAGTGGAGATGATATATGATTAAAATGGCGTGCACTGTCAAAAACATCCATAGTGAAGGAGGATTCGAAATGCGAAACTGGACTTCAAATTCAAAACACGTTCTGACATCTTTAACTGGCTTGTCTTCTCAAAAGGACAAACGAATTGAAGAGTTTAATGCTACCGCACTTCACGAAAAGGTTCTGGGGTTATGGTGGTGCCCTAACACGGATGAGTTGACATTTTTTGAGAAATTTCCCGATGCGGTTTTTGATGAAAATACTTTCCCAACGAAACGTCAGATTCTTCGAACAATTATGACAATGGGCCGGTTCAGCTGCGTAAGGCACTTGAAGTTAAGGCAAAATTCGTGTACCTGATTGGTCAGGTGTCAAAAAAAATCTTTCCATTTTAGTCAGTTTCATTGGAAAGCAGACTGGAAATTAAGGCAAAAATATTTGCCTTAAAATCAAGTAACAGCTGTTTGTTTGCTTTTGACATACAAAACATTCACATCGCAGGTGAACTTTATTCGGGAGAATACGCTTATTTATAGTTTTTAAAAAAAATGAAATTTAATATTTGGCAAAATGGCCAAATGTATGAGTTTGAAGACTTCGAAGAGATTTTCAAACGCCTTTCGGAAGGAAAAGATTTTCAAATTGTAGAACACACATTAAAGTGATATTAAAATATTTATGGTTTGCTTAATTTTATTTTGCAGATGCGAATTTCGAAAAAATCCTCGTTTGCAACGCTTGCATTGGAATTATAAATTTCCAACAACAAAGGAGTTCCTGAATTTTTATTTTCTTAGGCTAGGCACTTTTCGTTTTTAATTCACAATAAAATTTCCAAGTGAGTTTCAGAATTTCACATTTCAAATGTCTTAAGTTAAATAAGCGTTCAGAGAAACTGACTTGCCTTACCTTCAAGTGCCTTACGCTGCTGAACCTGCCCAATCTTTGATCCCCTTGGCCTGCTTGGGTTTTTCGTTATTCACGCTAAGGTTATTTTACAAAATATCTGGCGATCCGGTGTAAGCTGGGACGAGCCTGTATGAGCAGAGGAGCTTGAGCAATGGTGGCAATGGGTTAAACTAATTCCTTCTATAAAACTGATTCAGATACCTCGATGTTACCCCTTAGTCAGCGGCAGCGAAAACGTCGAGTTACATCTATTCGTAGACGCAAGCATTAACGCCTATGCGGCTGTCGCATATTTGCGAGCAGAAAAGATGGAACAAACTGCGTGCTCCCTTGTGGCGTCAAAGAGCCGTGTGGCTCCCTTTAAACCCAAGTCAATTCCTAGGCTGGAACTTATGGCTGCAATTCTTGGACTGCGATTAGCCAAATTTATTGTGAACGAGATATCTATTCCTGTTAAGCGTCGAATCTTTTGGACCGACTCAAAAAACGTTCTTCATTGGATAAGGTCGAACACTAGAAAGTTTCATCAGTTTGTTGCTGTACGAATAGGCGAGATTTTAGAGGGATCTGAAGTAAGCGAATGGAAATGGGTTCCTTCTGCCCACAATGTTTCGGACGAAGGAACCAAGTGGAATAAAAATCTCCGGTTTGATCTCCAATCACGTTGGTTCAATGGCCCTTCCTTTCTTAGTTTGCAAGAGAACAACTGGCCTCTAGACGAAACAGCTTATTCTCCAGCCTTTGAGACAGAAGTAATATGCCATGTGAACTACGTAAACAAGAATAGCAGGAAACTTTGTACACTAGTAACCGATCCTAAACGGTTTAGCAAATGGGAAAGACTTCGAGGCGCACAACGATACATACTACAATTCTTAAATTTATTAGCCAAATCATCCACAATATCCGAAGGAATGCAGAAAATCATCAAAATACAAGGAATTCCTGGCGCGGAAATTGTGTTGTTCCGATATATGCTTTCCCTGGTGAATTGATGTGTTTGCAATGTAATAATTCTGCTATAAGTTCTAATAGTTCTATTTTCAGAAATTCTCCTTATTTAGATGAAAATGGATTACTTCGCGTACGTGGTCGGGTGGACATGATACAAGAAGTACCAATGGATACCAAACGTCCCATCATCTTGCCTTACGATCACAAAGTTACATGGCTATTACTTGACTTTTACCACCGAAAGTTTCATCACCACCGCAATGAAATAGTAGTAAATGAGGTTCGACAACGTTTCTCAATAAGTGGTCTTCGAGCATTGGTATCAAAGGTCGCCAAGAAATGCCAGTTTTGCAAAAATCGTTGTGTTCTGCCAACACCTCCTAGTATGGGCAGCCTCCCACCCGAGAGGTTGGCTCCGTTTATTCAACCCTTCACCTATACGGGTGTAGACTATTTTGGTCCCATGGATATAGCTGTTGGACGACGTCGAGACAAGAGATGGGGAGTTCTCTTCACGTGCCTAATGACAAGAGCAGTGCACCTTGAGATTTCACCATGCTTATCGACAGAATCATTCTTACTTGTGCTCAAGCAGTTCATCAGCAGAAGAGGAGTTCCTAAACGCCTCATGTCAGACAATGGCACCAATTTTAGGGGAGCAAGTCGTATTCTGACTGAAGAAATTGAGAAGGTATCATCTAACCAACTGGAACAGAGGTATCCCGAGATTGAGTGGTCTTTCATACCACCGGCTTCACCCCACATGGGAGGTGCGTGGGAAAGAATGATAGGTACCATCGGTTAAGAGTATTTTGAGTGACGTCCTTAATGTTAGTAGTCTCCGGGAAGAAGTTTTGAGATCTACTCTAGCTGACATCGAGAATATTTTGAATTCACGTCCTCTGACCTATGTACCACTTGACTCACCAACGGATAAAGCCCTTACTCCAAACCACTTTTTAGTTGGAAGCTCAAGTGGAATAAGAGAACACAGTGATGATGATGACAGTGGTTCGAGTCTTCGAAAAAACTACAATTTATCTAATCAACTAGCCAATCAATTCTGGAAGCGTTGGGTGCGAGAGTACCTACCGCACTTAACTCGTCGCACCAAATGGTTTCAACCGCCACTTGAACCCATTAAGGTAGGAGATGTTGTAATTGTCGTCGAAGAGAACAGCAAAAGAAACACTTGGACAAGAGGAATTGTCATCGATTTGCATCGATCGAGAGATGGAGAATCCCGTAGTGCTGTGGTGAAAACAAATAGATACAAGCTTGCGGACACGACCAATAGTTAAACTGGCTAAGTTAGATGTGAAGCTGTAAATAATGCGCATTACGTTGCACAGAATTTACGAGGGAGTGAATGTTGCGATGTGGACTGACCATTAGTCTCCACCACATATGATAAAACTTGACGAATCGAATTATTCATTGTATTTGACATTTGTTATCTGTTCCTTATTCACTTTCATTCATTTTCATTTTCATACATTTACTCTTAAAATAAATTTATAATTCTTTTACTAAGAACGCTTGGAGCAAACGGGTGGTGCCTAATTGCACAAATGTAAGAAATATCTTGAACTTAAATATTTTTTCTTATATAATATTATTTCATGAAATTTAATAAAGATTTTAGTGCTGATTTATACTGAAAATAAGTGTATTCATTGCAACCGGCCCGACCGCTCAACACCTGCCTTTACCCTTTGATGCAATGACAATCAATTTTGCTTTACCTCCTTGTATCTTAATCTGAAACCTCAATTTTAATTTCGTTCAGATAAATATATAAATACGCTCCCAAAAATCAATTTGACTTCCTCAAATTTGCACTTCTAAGCCGTAAACCAAACAATTATATTGCTTAAACCTCTTCTGCATACAAAAATACATCTATCTGTAGGCATTACAATTCAATCATGCTACTTTTTGGATGTTTTTCGTGTACATCAAAATCCTTAGCAAAGTCAACACACAACTGTACCAGCCAACAACGGCTCGGATCATGAACAGAACAAGGCACAGCAAAATAATAATAATAAAGTTCAATGTCATTTTTGCTGACATTTTTACTCTCGTCTATATTCGTTTTCGTTATTGTGCACAAAAGAGACGACCGACTGACAGACGGCGACGGACATAGAATGAAAGACCTGGCTATGACTTTTTCCATTGGAGTGATTTTGAGTCATCCGTTATTAACATTGACAGGTTACCTTTATAAGGTTCATGTTAATTACTTTCTCAAGTGGATTGTTGTGCTTGCAAATAATAATGGCAGTCTGAAGGACTCTCACATCCTCAACAGTTACAACAACATCACTCACTAAACCAACACTGCCAGCTCCACCCATTCATATGACTGATAATGCCGCCCGTATGTTGAGGAGGCGGTGGATGCGGGTTTGAGGAAGGAATTTTTTCTCCATCTTCTATTTACCACTCAGTGATTGTGTTTCTGTGTTGTAGGGCCTTGAGATTTGGTTTGATTTATCTAATTTATATTGACATGACAACAGAGCAGAATTATTTTTGATAGAGCCTTCGGCCAGACAGGACGATGCATGACTACGACGACAACCGACCAACCGACGCAAGCAAGACAACACAAGCACGCACGTATGTACATATGTGAAGTTAATGGTATTGTGATTTAATTCCTTTTGAAATGGATCAATGAATATGTTAATACGGATGATACAACGTTTCAAATGATTTATTGATTTTGTTCTTCAGCTTGACTGAACTCGGAAATGAACTTTTGTTTTTTTCTTTTTCACTCGCTCTACTGTAATCAAATAAAGACATGTACTTGTAATTACAAGTACCTTAAATGTGGGTATGTAAACGTTTAATTTTGCTTTAAATAAGTTTCCTTTAAAGGTCGACTCAGAACAGTTTTAACAGCAAATCGGTCAATGTAAAAACGAAGAAATAGTATCCTTATTTAACGAAATCTTGAAATTGTGGATAATAGTAAATGCAGCAACAGATCTAAACCGAAGATCAAGTTATTGGCACTGAAACTGATTTTTGTCAATGTTACGATTGCATATCGCCTTCTACTCATGTGGATGTTGACTTCTTCAATTATTTGAAAAATAAAAACAATGTAACGTATAATATTGTCCATATGGGGTATGATCAAGTCTTAATCTTTATCTTCCTTCTGAAAGAAGATTATTCTCCTGATTTTGACGTTATTGTTCCCATTTTATTGAAAAAAATGCAAGACATTTTGAGCTTATCTTCTTAATATCTTTTTAAATTATCTTTTAAATGTTATAGATTTCCATGCATTTGGAAAAATGCTTACATAAGTAACATAAGGTGGCGCTACAGTCCCTTGTGAACTTGGGCCTCAACAAACAGTCACAAGCTGTTTCCAGTTTTGCACTCCAAATCGAAACCAAACCTTAAGAAATTTCCTCTCTCCTGATGTAGGCGGCATTGACATCTTCCTTCCCATTATATCAATATCGTCGGCAAACACGAGAAGTTGAACAGAATTTTGATAGATAGTGCCTCTGTCAAAAAAAATCCCATGACAATGCATCGCCTTGTCTGAATCCTTTTTTGACATAGAAAGATTCCTCGAGCTCGTTGCCAACCTTGATGCGCAGCATGAGTTCTCCATCGTCATTTTATACAAACGAACGAGCTTGGCAGGGATGCCAAAACTAGACAAAGCCTTATACAGTTCGTCTCAGTAGATGCTGTCATGCGCGGCCTTAAAGTAGATAAAAAGATGGTGGGTGTCGATTTGGAGTTCATAATTTTTTCCATAATTGTCATGATTGTTGAAGAAAGGCTTCAGAAGTTCACATAATACGGCAGAGGGGATCTTTTAAGTGATGTTAAGTAGGCTGATTCCTCTGAAGTTGGATCGCTTTAGAGAATCGGACAAACAAAGCTGAGGAACCATTCATCGCATTCTTCCATATTTTATAGATGATTTGGAACATTTGCTTGAGTCGTCATTCTTTCGTTTTCGAGGCTTGTTGTTGCTTCGCTACTAAATATTTTTCTAATAAATATTTTTCTATACGTAGCCGAGAAGTCAATCAACGTTCAACCATGGATATGGAGTTCCATGCACTTTATGTAACTACCAGAACGAGAGCCGGAAAACCCGCTCCTTTTTACGGCCTGGGCTTCATATATGTCGAAGTAGCCGTTTAAAAGTGTTCACCAAAAAGTTCGTTGTCCGTTGATTCTGAGAAGTGCCTACATCGCTTCGACCTGTCGACCATGGGCCCTTTTGCAAAAACAAGTTTCGCGATCGCAAAGCAATAAGCTTCATATAGTTATAAGTAGTCACCGTAAGCGCACCCCTTGGAGGGTAGCTTCATAACGCCTGTATTGAAAAAAAAGATATAAGTTTATGATAGTTTATCATTTTACTCCAAAAAACATTATTTAGATATTTTGATAAAAAAATGGACATGAATGGGTCGTGCGAACTTTATCCTGTATTTCAAACCTCAACTCTAAAATAAAATATTTTAAAATAAAAACATGTAATAAAAAATTCATAAATAAAAATGTAAATTGAAATTTGTACTTCAAAAACTCAAAAATTCATGCGAAAAATTTTCTTAAGAAATTGGTGATTTTTTTTAATTAAAAAAAATCAGGGGAGTGGTTTGGGTTTTTTTATTTAATTTTTTTTTGTATATAAAATTGTTCAAAAATGTTCTAAAATTAATACGGGTAAGCATAAGCGGTATTCAAGAACATGTTAATATACATATTATATTTGAGTTTCTTAATATTGTGTGATGCTTAATTTACTCGGGCTGAGGTATACTCGCCGGAGTCCAAGGTCCGTCTGAGGAAAGCACGAAAACTCAGCAAAGAAAACACCAAACTCTCTCCAATTAGATTTTAACTCTTCTTTATTGAAATAATCCAACTTAAACTAAAATATACATAGGTGTTTATCCTTACATATACTCTTAAAATTAGCCTTATAAGTACGCTAGTGCCACGGCCTCAAAGGGAGGGGGACTCCCGGAAGGAGAAACAAAATATAACCTATCGCCACAGCCTCGAAGTGAGGGGGATTCTCAGAAGGAGGTAATTGCCACGGCCTCGAAGTGAGGGGGATTCTCGGGAGGAGGGAAAACTTATCTATTGCCACGGCCTCGAAGTGAGGGGGATTCTCGGAAGGAGGGGAAACTATAACCTATCGCCTCGGCCTCGAAGTGAGGGGGATTCTCGGAAGGAGGTAATTGCCACGGCCTCAGAGTGAGGGGGATTCTCGTAAGGAGGGAAAAATCTAATCTAGCGCCACGGCCTCGAAGTGAGGGGGATTCTCGGAAGGAGGGAAACTAAGCTCAATGTAGCCTCTAATATTTAGTACCAAAAAATAGGAACAATAATAGTTGTCCTATGCACCATAACTTGTTGCTATCCATTTAGTAGCGGTGGGAGAACAAAATAAAATGCTTCTCGACTTACATCAAAATCTTAGCATCTACTTAACAACTATTCGGTAAAAACTAAATGTGAATTATATAATTACAGAATAAGAAAATATATAATCGGTAGTCGATGATGCTGTTGATGTGATTCATAGTCCGGGCGGTAGAGCTGCTGATGGTTTTATAGTCCGGGCAGTGCGGTTGTTTATTTTTAATAGTCCGGGTCCACAGAGTTGTATTTTTCCAAGGTTATTTTATAATGGTTCGGGCGGTACGGTAATCCGGGTCAGTTGGCGTTTAAGGCGTGAAGTGTGACGCTTCGTTACAATTGTTCCGTTTTTAAGATACTGAATTTTGAAAAAAAGTCTTAAAAATATATTTTTTTAAATCCAAAAAAAAAATTCTTGAACGCAAAGTGTTCCATACTTCGAAAAAGAAAAACGCTGATCGGCACCGCTTAGGAGCAATACAAAAATATTTTTCTTACAAAAAATACATCAGTGTTTTGAAAAAAAATCGAGGAAGTTTGAAAAAAAATCAGGAGCCCTTTTTGAGAAAATTTAATTTTTTTGTTTTTGGCCAAAAAGATCTTAAAAAAAAAAAATCAAAAAAACAACCACGTTAATTCGCCTTTAATTTTCAAGTTTGAAGTCAAACAGACAGACATATTTGATCAAAATCTCAACTATTATTTACGAATTCAATAGTTTTCCTTCATCAAATTTACTAAAGGTGTGAAAAAAGGCAAAAGATCTGCTGACTTTAAATTCCTTGTGATCAGCAAGGAAGAGGCTATCTCCTACTCAGCATCAATTTTATTAAAGTCCCAAGACATAGGACCAATTATGTAATGCATGAATCCTTGACACAGATGATTAAGGCTTTTGAACTGTATAATCCTATTGACCCGCATACATTTGTAAAATTTGATTTCGTCACTTCTTAGCTATGAAAAGGTCTGTTAAAACCTCTGCTTAAGCCAATTAATTTTAATAAAAAAAAAGAGAGACGGATAATTGCAATTCAAATGAACATTTTTGGGTACGAAACATATAAAGTCTAGACTGGTCAATGGCTGATGAAATAATTAATCCAAAGGCCCCATAAAGACAACTAAAAAAAATCAGAAGACTAACAAAATTACATCCAATCAATATCAAATAAGAAATTAATCTTGCACTCTTCTCGAGTTGACACAATTTAATTATCGCCCATTTCTGTCCCCAAAATACCACCATTTACTCATAAATCTAACTTTTTTTCAGACGATTGTAGAATTTTTTTAATCACAACAGATACCCCCGCAAAAGTTACAAATAACTTTTTCTGTAGTTGTAAAATTTAGTGAAAAAGGCACCCTTGGTGGTGGTGAAGAAGAAGGGTTTTAGTTTTTTTTTTCAATAGACCTCAAATCTCATTATTAGGGCAACCAAATGTATGCTATAAAAAACCAATTATAATGCTGTAAAAAAGTGCTCTAAAAAATTTCAAAAAAGCAAAAACTCTTTTTTTTTAATTTTATTGACTTTTTAACAAAAAAAAAGTAGCGGTCACTATCACTACCGATGCACTACCTTGAATATCTTTATTCTTGATGGAGCCGTTAAAACGCTTTTTCCACGTTTGCGGTAAAAAGATTAACCTCTGCAAATTGTCAAATTCACAAACTCTATGAAGGCCGTGTGCTGCTTTTGGATAAAATACTTGAATAACATCGCGACTTTTACGAAAAAAAATTGCAAGACTATCCCAACGTTTGAAACAAAAATTGCAAATAACTATGATAGCTAACCATATGCCAAAATATGCATTTTAAAACAAAATATGCCAAATGTGCTCTAACTAGTCCAAAATGTTTGTTTTTTCATGAAACGTTTTTCTATCTTGCCAATTGTCAAGTTCGACGTTACAAAAAAAAAAAAAAAAACAAACATGCTGGAGCATGAATTTGGTTGCCGCATACTCATTATCATATTCCAGTTGCAGAAAATAGGTTGCATACAATTCCTAAAGTCCAGGTACTTCTACACAAACAGCAAGAATGACCATCAAATTTTAAGTTATTCCGGACTAGATGTTAACAATGAGGTTTCGCTTATTGTTTAGTAAATAGCTACCCTTTCAAAAGCCACTTGCCCCGCTCCAACACTGAAATCATAAAATTAGTAAGAAAATCCTATTGACATTCACCCTACGGGTATTGAACCAAGAGAAGATTCTTGTGCTGAAAAAAGGTAGGAATTTGATTGTTTGTTTTTTCGAATGAAAAGCTTGTTTAAGCAATTAAAATACATTTGTTCCTAACCATTTTGTTGGGAAATTCTTTTACAATTTTTTGCTTGCAATTCAAGAGAATATAATTTTGCATTTTAAGCAAAAAAAAAATAACTGTCATTTGAAAGGCAAAAAAAAAAACAGAAATTGCCCTTTTCTTGGTTGCCAACATTCCCACGCATTTTCTTTTAGTTCGTTATTAAAAAGAAAACAAAAATGAGAGAAAGGAAAAATATGTATGTGATTGGAATAATGGGATTGCTTCATTTTGTATTTTTTCCTGCCACTCAGTTATGGGACAAACACATTTTTCTTTTATTCATTTACTCTTGAATTTAACAAAAAATCTATTCGAAAATGTTGTTTCTTCTTTATTTGTTTGAAACAAATTTTCGGAGTTGTGTTATGTTTTAACCTTCTCTTAACCTTCTCTTTTCTTGTTTTAAAGGAAGCTTTATCTTGGAAGTGGAAAAATGTGTACCGCAAAGTTACTAAAGGGAATAAAAACCTTACTTCTATTTGCTTAAAGCGAAAGGATTTTTTTTAATTTGACTAAACTTTTGAGTTGAAGAGTTTGAAAATTTAACATAAATTGAAATTGAGTAAGGTTATGTAATACATATGTATATTCACTTACTCACTTTACCAGCTATCAATCTAAAGCCATGTAGGATGTCAGCCTGAGATATGGCAGTTTTTCATCCGAAACGATTCCTCGCAAGCATTCTTTATTCGTCAAAATATAATGCTCTGGAAGGTGACGTGAAATATCGCCCGATAGGGCCTTATTTTCTATTTCTTATGGAAATAAGACCCTTACCAGGGTTGCGGTCTTATTTTCATTGCAAGTACGAAATAAAGCCCGTGGGGCCTTATTTCGTTTTTCTGTTTTAGTTAAGCATCGATTTTTTTGATTAGTTGCAAAGCCTTCATAGTCGAGTTTTCAAAAATTTGAACTCTCAAAAAACTGAGTTTCAAAACACAATTTTACAAAGTTTTCAAAGGTATATCCCTTTTGAAGCTCCAGTTTTTGAGCGTTAAAATTTTTGAAACTTTGAAATTCTGCAAATAATCAAAAAATTCTTCTCCATCATTTACTCTTCAAAATACTTTTTTTTTCTTTTAAATGGAGCACTTATATCACTGCACTTTCTCATAAACAACTGATTCACAAACCATGAAAGAGATGTTCTTCACATTTAAACAACAGTTATTGTTTAGCATATTGGTGCAATTGAGAGTAAATCTCTGTTTAAAAGCTTGCCAACAGCGGGTCTTATTTCCAAGTTGGCATGGAAACCAGGCCCTATTTCAAGTTTTCTGATGTGTTTTGTAAACGCGGCCTTATTTCAATGTAAAATGCGCCTTTATTTCCATAATGCAATTGATATAAGGCCCGTCTGGTGTTATTTCAATTTCAGCATGGAAATAAGGCCCCTTTTAAGATGGGGCTTTATTTCGTCGGGCGTTATTTCCCGTTACCGCTCTGAAATACGAATTTTGTACTAGAGATTCGGGTTCGGTCTTCCTGGTCCTCTCGAACCTGAGGGCTGCGAAGAGAAAATGTTCTTGAATTTTTATCTTTTAGAAGTGCCAAGTAGATTTCCTATCTTCTACTCATCGTACATCACTTCACGCCGCGGTGCGTAGAGTAGATCTGGTAAAATCAGAGTCTTGTGTAGTAGGCCCTTTGTTGTTTGAGTCAGGATTTTGAACCCAAATGTTTGGCCAAACCGAAGTAGTATCGATTCGTTAGGGTAATTCTTCATCGGTTCTCCACTAAGGTGCTACCAACAGTGACGTTTTGTCCTAGGCGGTGGAAAGATGTTCCTTCGTTTGTAGATATCAAATTCTCTATTTTTGGCTTCGTTTGCATCAGGACCAACGAGTTTCGCCATTTCTTCAATCGCTCTGAAGGCCTTTAATTAACACAATTGCACACTGCACTGCACATTGTTTAACGTGTTTTAAAGTCTATGAACAGATGGTTGGTTTCGGGTGCCGTGCAATAACGCCGAGTGAAATAACGCCGCATTTTGAAATTCGGCCTTATTTCACTTTGCTAAAGTGAAATAACGCCGAATTTTAGCATTCGGTCTTATTTCACTATGGGAAAGTGAAATAGTGCCGATTCGGCGTTATTTCACTTTGGGTCTTATGCGAAATGGTTAATGTATCTCAGTCTCAAATCTAATTATTTTGTGATTTTGCTATCATTTTTACTAGAAAGGAGCAAAAAACTTGAGATTTGAGAGAACCAGATTTCTGAAGGTGACACTTTTTATACTTTAAGCCTAGTATACAGCTCTTTGTGACAAAAAAAAAAAAAAAATAAGTGGTGAAACAAAAAATTTGTTTCATGAAAAAATGTCTGCGTAATAGATTAGCTGTTACTGTGAAACATATGCTGAATATTTTAAAAAAAATTTCTGCCAAAACAATGAGATTCACATTGTTAACATAATAATTTACCTGCTCACAATTATATTAGATTTTTTTTTTTTAAGTTGATAATATCATGTATATGGAAATGTATTTCCTTTTTCGTTTATATTCCTTAATTCTTGCAAGACCACGCTCAGTTAAAAGAAGTCACGTGAAGTTAAAGTTTCAGTATTGATGGAGAATTTGATCAAAAAAAAAAAAAAATAAAAAAATATATAATAGGTACAAATGGTAGCGAGCGAAGCGAGCGGAAAAAAAACTAGCCCAAAAAAGAATCAATTTGGGGTGTGGAAATAAAAAAAATTCGCGCGATTTTATTTATTTATTCCAGTTGATAATCCTAGAATTCGTTTGTTCACAAAAATTGTGATTAAGAAATCCATGATTTGAGCACTTAATTTGAGATTTCGTTAATCATCCAATTTTGCTCGATTAAGGGCCAGTTCGTTGAGAGTGGGTTAAATCATCAATTTGATTATCACGGATTCCCCGATTCTAAATTTTCTAAAAACTAAGTTCTAACGTTAGACCGAGATTCACTAGATCGAGTTTTAAAAAGAGTTTAGAACTCTGTAAAGAAATTGGGCGTAAGGCAATTTAATCAAGGATGTACTATAATTCAGTTTTTTCATACTTGATTTATACACTGACAGGATATTTGCTTACTTTTTTGTCAAACGAATACAAAACAATAAATATTCTCGGGCTGCCAAAACGATTCGTATGTTTAAAAAAACAAAAATAAACGTTTAAATTATAACTTCTCCATTCCCCATCAGTGCACATGTGGCCATAGATAACCTGAAGAAGTTTTACCTAAGTTGGTCGAGAGAGGGCCTTACCACTCAATTACTTTCTTAGCCCAAAGAAACAGCGATAAGCAGGAGTTATTCTTCGTCTCATCTCAGCGCTGATGTTATTGCCCGTGTTAATAGCGGAGCCTAGGAAGACAAACGTTTCTACTACCTCGAAGGTGTATGCGTCAATTGTGACATTATGTCCAAGTTGTTGGTGTTCGGTGTCCTTCCTCGAAGACAGCATATACTTTGTTTTTCCCTCATTTGCCGCTAAACCCATTTTTGTCGGTTCCGTCTCAATTCTCACAAAGGCGCCATTGGCACCACGCTGTGTTCTTCCCATTATATCAATATTAGATTGCTGGTGGAAGGCTTCATACGTTCACTTATTGTTAACTGCGTATGTGGAAGCTCCATCATCTTTGCAAACAGAAGGATCCGAGGCGATAATTGTGCCCGTTATTGTAGTCGCGACTCTACTCTGCTTCTTATTGAGGACGAATAGCGACAAAGAAACCCGATTCTTTCATTA
>CAKKXW010000554.1:6041-21641 GCA_920937365.1 Sphaerophoria rueppellii | reverse complement strand
AAATTTTTCTTTGAATTTGAGAAAACACTTACCCTTGATCAAGATCCGGTTCCGATGTGTTCTCAAAACTGCTCGCTTCCGAGCGAGTTGTTAAGAGATTCACAGTATTTCCCAAATGATCACACCTTTTTCTACCGTTTGTAATATTAATCTGTTTCTGGTCAAAGAAATCAGAGCTTGTAATTCTCTTATATGAACAAAGAAATGTTATAATAACACACCTTTATTTCTTCACTGATGTCATCACTAGCCAAGGCCTCCCAGTCGACGGGAATATCCTGTGAAACACGTGGTGCGTCTGGCACATGCGTTAGGAATGAGCGTTCAATTTCACTAAGCCTTTGCTTGTAGTAAATTGGAGTTTTCTTTTTCTGCAACGAGAAATATAAAAATTAGTATGTGACACTCGAAACATTGAAATCCCTACATACATAATCTAAGGCACCCAAGTCGCATCCAGCTTCAGCGAGCAGCGTATAGCTTCGCATATTATCTTTAGCGGTTGCAGCCCAATGCAAGGGTGTCTTCCCAGTCATGTCCGATTCATGAGCGCCATCTGGCCAAATACTCAACAAGTACTCCAACATCATGGTATGGGCCAAACCACCTGCCTTATGTATCACATTCAAACCGTTGGCGTCCTTACACGTAATCAGTTCTGGTGGCACATTGGACTCCATTGTAGCTCGCAAATTTTCCAATCTATTGTCCACCACTGATTGATGTACATCCTTAATTGAATTCTATAAATGCCAGAACTATATTCAAGAATTCCTGAGGTTAAATTAATTTTTCAAACCATAACATAAGGAACTGCAGCTAAAAATCGCTTAACTTTCGGATTTGTGCTCGCTTGCTGTCGCAATCGGTTCCCTTGACCAGCCCACAAGGCTTGCGTCAATTTTCCAATATCTTTTTCGTGCATCCATATCCGAATAGTAGACAATCGTAACATCGAAAAATCTTTAAAAAGCCCAATAGCAATTACAGTGTTAAGCTTTTCAATATGCCGCGATGCGACGAACAAACGTGACTCCAATCCAACGCCAACAATTGATGGTAAATGCAGTTTCTTTTGCATGTTACAGCAATCACACATTTTCAATCAAAATCAATTTAAACTCGTGCTCATGCATTATTGAGGATAAATACGAGGTAAGCCGGAATTACTAATAATATGTATAGTATAATTCCAGAGCTCGTCCTCAATGCTCTACACGGTTACACCAGTATCTATAAGGCATGCAACGAACCAAAGAACGTTGAAGTAGACGTTGGCTTACACCAAGGAATTTTTATTGGCTTCTCTAGTAGCATCTGTGATGGACTTTTTTTTTATTTTGAAACGAATCTAAAACTCCTTTTTTTATAAACTTCAAAGGACGATGCATTGAAAAAGAATGCTCATGTAAGTGGAAAATAATTCGTGCCCATTAGTGACTGATACTAGATTTGGTTTCAAAAGAATATAGATTGGCCCACTGACATTGAAAATGCCTTTTCAAAAAGTTTGAATATAGATTATGATGATTGACGTTTTTGAGGGTGCGAGACGGGGGGATATTGCTGTCTTTAAATATGAACGCTTCCATTTAGACCTAGGAGCTTATGAGCATATGAACACGAACTTCAAGGAGTATTATTATATACGCGAGCTTCTTTGAATGTACCTACTACAATATTATGAGAAAAAAATGTTCCAAGTTTGCCATTTGGTGCAGACGCTTAGTCCTTACAAAAACCAGCTGTGAGGAGTTTTTAACAGGTTCAGCTAAGTAAATGGAGACAGCTACATATATATTATTTCTAGTTTTTCTCATGTAATAGAACAAAACAAGAAAGAAATAATTTCGTTTCTTGTCTGTTTAAATTCCAACTCGTAATAGATTTCTATGTTATTTAAAATGATAATGCATTTACTCTGAATTGTGGGCTGCTTGGTAGTTCTAATATGCTTAAATCAGAGTGTAAAAGTTGATCTTACCATCGGAACTCCTCCTTTTTATTCCATGAGAGTGCATTGGTAAAACTGCAAAATAAAACGATTTTTTTTTTGTTTAGCAATAATATCAAAAAAGGTGTACAACGAATTGAGTATTTGAATTAAATATTGAACCAAATTCAACGATACGCGTGTCGTAAAGAAGTCCGCCTCACACTTGGTGATTGGAAAAGGTGTTAAACAATGTTAAATCTGTGTCTTGATTTGCAGAGAATAATTATGCTTATTAAAATATTATGGTTAAGATTATTGCAATTCTATTTACTATACAAGTTTGTATGTACTCTAAAAATTCTTTCTGAGTGGAACTTTGCTTCTGAATGCTTTGACTTCTTCTACTTAACTAATTCCAAACGATTCCACGTCCCATCGTTAAATTCGTTAACCTCAAATAATTTTCATTCGACACGTAAGAAGGTGCTTTTACATATGTGAAAAAAAGTTAACCAATGGGACACAAAGGAAACACAGAAAACTAACAAGGACAATAATTTGTCATTAACGAACCGGTTAAAACGACTTATCGATTTATTGACATTTTTTATCGAAAAGTTCCATTAAATATTCAACAGCTCCTGCTTTTCACATGAACTCAAAGCACACATGTACGAGCATCTAGTTCATGTAAGTTGAAATAGCTGTATGATGAGTACTGAGTGTAGAGAATAGGTGAATTATTTCTGGAAGGAGGTTTATTTATAATAAAACAAAAACTCGATGTACTTAAATTGGGTAAATAGCTATTATTCACAAAGATAGTTTGATGATGCGTTGTACTATCAAAAGAACTATTTATTGGCAACCTTGACCCTTTAAATAAATTTCTTATCTACGTCTTAATTTTGTTTTCCTAAAAAAAACAAAAAAAAATAGCCCCATTGATTTCTGTATCAGTTTGAAGGCTCATTTCAAGGACACAATTCCCTTTTTGAAAACTCGAACTGTCTACACTTAATTTAATTGGCTTGAAACAATAACTACCAACACCACCAAAAAATTGATGAATCGATTGAAAAAACAAACGAAAGTAAATTAAATAAAAGATGTTTGTATTAATTTGTCTATGCTATGGCGTATTGCGATTGTCACGCAAAAGTCTTTGGATGGAACGAAGAAAGTATGATGGCAGGAAATATTTACTTTATGTAATGGTTGATTGAACACGCGTGAACAAAACTTTTTGCCACGCTTTGTAAGGCATGTTTAATATAAATGTTATTGAGTTATCATTCAAAGGAGCAAATTAAAAGTCACATGCGAGTTGAGTTTGTCTGAAGTTATAAGATCCTCATTTCTATGTTTTGCAACAAGTTTGTACAGCAATGATACCTACTCATCACTACCTAATGTAGATAGTATGAAGAAGTATTCTTATCCGATTTCTTATTGGAATTTTAAATAACACGTATACGCCGTAGTGCAAATAATAAAAATATTTAAACACTTTGATTTGAAATGATCAATGAAGTGGATTTTTTTTTCTGATTAAGCTATGGAGTAGAGAGATGAGAAGATACTAAGCATTTCACTTTTGGAGAATTCACCTTAGGAATGATCTTTCAATTCGTTATATCAAAACATTAAATCTTTTTCTGAGTTTTATTGCTTAAGGCAACGGGTAAAGATTTTTCACCAGAAAAATGTATTTGAATAAGAAAGCTGATGGAAATGTTACTCAAATGAATGTTTAACGTCCATGCGGGACTTACTTCAAATCCCGAGAGAATAGAAAATGAACCTCTCTCTAACCTCGAACCAGTATAGATTGCAGAAAAAATGGCTTTTCGCTATAAATTAATCATCCTAGTATTGGTCATTGAAAATAGATTTTAACATATCCAGTTAACAAAACTTTCTCTTGACTTAATGCAATCAATTATAATATGTTTACGCCACAGTGGCCATCACATGTTATCAAATTGTGGACAGAGAACAAACACATTTTTTTATTTTTTTTATAATTTTTTTTTTGTAATATTTTGATACGTTGAAAAGGAATTGACAAGAAAAATATAAAACCAACTTACTTTTTGGAGGCGTAGAGTGGTAATACAATCCATGACAGGGGTTTTTCCTCTTCGGCGGCATTATTACACTGGAATTTCAACTAGAACCTTACTCACTAATTTTGTTCAACATACATGTGTTGTTTATATTTATAATTTTTTTTTTTCTGTTTTAATTTTGTGATTGACACTGTCACAAAAACGCAAGTCAAAAACAAATCAACAAAACCAAACAGTGCTTAAAAGGCAATAATAACACGTTTTCGAGGTATTTCCAGTCATGCATGGTGTGTAAATGATGCATCTGTAAAATTCAAACAGTCTGTCGATATTACCGGCATTTTTATCGCGAAATGACAGTTTAAAATTGTTGGATTGTCATTTAATCACCATGTTCGCTATGTGCACTAATATTTTTCCTTATTTTTCATATATCTAATCACATTTCTCACGAATATAAATTTATGGTACTTTTTCCAGCAAAGTCATTCACCACATCGCTCTAGGAAAGCACTGAAGCCTTTTTTGTCTACCGTGCAATATCTCCTAGACAATTTGACCAACTGAGTGCCCATACTAATACTAATACATGGAGAGAAATATATTGATGAATTTTTAATAATGATTGCATTGCATGTCCTCATCCAGTCGGCGGACAATTCATATTTCTTCTTCTTTTTTTTTTTGTTTTGTCATAAGAACAGAAACAAGCAACTATGTACTACAACACATGACCGAAGGACATGCGATCAAAACAGGCTGCAATAGACAGTTTATAGTGTCTATACAGTCCAAGTCTATGTAAATCGCATTTTGTTATTCCTTAACCATTTTGACTATATTGAGGACCACGAAATCAATAAAATTCAAATTCAATTCTTTTTCTATTATTTATTGTTGACCTGTCACTACAGCTGACGGGCTGGTGAGTTTAGTGGCTGGAAGTGGTTGGAGTGTGTTTTTTGGAGCAGGACAGACAGTAAGTGGTTTAGTTAAAAATGAGGGCAACATTTTTTGACAATCTTTCGATGATAATTATTAATTGCTGTGGACAGTTTGTAATAACAATAATTGCTGAATTGAACTTTCTTTCATTTTGATTAAGGAAATGCGGTTCAATTGAAAATAGGTCAACTTGGAGTGCTGAAATACTTGGGTGTAAAAAGGATGTTTGTGCATTTTGTCCTTTCCGAAAGTTTAATTATTTTATTATGGGAAAGTAAATTATTTGAAAATTCTCTTACACTTTGTAATTTTTCGTCCTACTTGGATTTTATTGTTTTTAATCTGGTTTACTTTTGAATCTGGCTATACGTATTCTGTAATCTTATTTGATATAAGAGAAAAGTAACTTTCCGTGCCCTTGCGAATTTAAGAATTTACAAAGGAAAACACACTTCCTTCATAGAAGAGTCAAATATAATTTATTCATCCATCAACTTTTACTGATGAATTAATAACTCAAGGATAAGGAAACATTTTTCAAAACGGAGTGACCTTTTTGCATTCGTTCATTTTCCTGTAAGAAAGAAAACATGAACATGTTTTATGTGTCTTCTCTAGGAAGTAATTAGAAATGTATTTTGTATGGTTTATTTTTGGTGCACATTTTTATAACCAAAGTTTCCTAAGTTTGCATGATGAAAATTTTGAATTTAATTTTCATAAAACCAATTTGAGTTATTGAATAAAATTGAATTTTTTTTTTTTTTTTCTATTCGAATCAACGTGAATTGCGCTGAAGTTCTTGCAAAAAATGGAATGAGCAATGACAATAAGGTAAATATAACTAATTAATTGCCATAAAATTTATCGTCACTTCAGTTCGATGTCTATGCCAAAACAAAACCATACATTTCCCTCAAAATCTAAGCTTCGACGATACGAAGGAAAAAGTTGCATGACTGGCGATTGTTATGCAAATAAGGATCAATAGCCTGCCACAGGGCAAAGTTTGTTGCACTTTTACACTAAACTAATTTCATCCAACGCTAAAAAAAATCCATTACACAAATCGCCTACAATACTTTCATTCACTAACTTGTGTACAATTTGAATTTTTATTCATCCTTGCTCGAAACAATGCACTTGACAATCAGTGAGGGTATATCCTTAACACTAAAGAAATACTTGAAGATTAAAGAAAAGCACAACACTCTGACTGATAAATGGCTAGTCTATAGATTTTGAATTATATTTCAACCGGACTGACTTCCTTATATTCTATGACTTGGGCACGTCCACCAAGTTGAAGAACCTATCGATGACTGTGGAGTATCCACAACTCGAAGGTGTTTATCTATCCGTTATTTTGAATATCTACACGGCAAGGAGTTAACATAGTTTTCTATACAAATTGCACTTGGTGTCGGTTTGTTTTTGTGTGTGTGCTGTAGAGTCAGGATTGAAGAAATTTGAATGAAGTGGAAAGGTAATTATACGCAAGACAGGTTAAAAAATAACTTTAAACTAAAAAACAGGAAAAAAACTACTTCGACGCAAATTGGGTCAATCAAAATGGATGTTAGTGTATACATATTTTCCATATTTTTAGCATTGTAGTTTGGAGTGTATTAAGGGGGTGTTTTTAAAATGGAATTGGGCTTGGTGTGAGTTTGAGGTAATGTGAGCTCTGAATGGGAAAATGTTGACGGAATAGGTCAGACACTGCTTGGGTCTAATCAACTTTTCAATACATTTTTAATTGCTTGATTTGATTGATAAGGTGTTAATCGAATTGACCTTCATAACGCCTTCTTGGAATAGAGAAGTAGAGGGAGGCACTGCTTATTAACTTCTTTATTTTGTCTAAATCTAGCACTAAATGAAAATTACGCTATTTTTTTTTTTTTTTTAGGTAAAAGACTTTGAGAATCAACATTTCAAGAATGTTTTGTTCAATAATAGTTTTCTAGAATTCCAGAGCATAAGCTCACATTAATAGGGACACCGATGACGAAGGAAATAAAATACTTTATGGCTTAAACACAAACACGCTATAGCTTCGTCTTCGTCTGCGTTACCTGCGTTACGATGCACTCGCTTCGAGTTTGCTGTGAATGACATCTCACTGTCCATCACCTATCTTCCCCCAAGGAATTTTGAACTTTGTTTGCTGACTTTGCTTACAGCTGCGGGCTGTTAAACTTAAACAAAGCAAATGGTCAGCATATATGAACTAGAGCTTCGGTTTGGAGACACATTACGTAAAATTACGCACGAGACGTGAGGCCGAAGCGTCGTTGTGATAGAATGCATTGAATTCCTATGGCTAAACTCGTAAACGTCAGACGAAGCCAAAGCTAGAGAGTGCTTCTGTTTAAAGTACCTAACGTTAACATCTACTTATTTGTAGTTTTTTTCTGGTGATCTGGAGAGCGTTCGTTCATAATTAAAAATAAAAGTCTGCTGTTAGATCAGTGTTGGAAAACCAAAATTTCAAAATCGAATTGATATCTCCAAAATCTCACTAAATCGGAGGTTACTGCACCCACTGATCAGTTATAACAAGATGGGAAACCTTGCTGTCAAAATGACATTTGCCTACAAGCTAAGGAGCAGGTTAGCTGTAAGAGTATGCGTGTAATACAAACTAAAAGGAGCAGGTTAGCTGTAAGAGTATGCGTTTTATTGTAATAAAATGATACAATTGCTTACATAATGAAGCAAGTTTGCTGCAAGAGTATGTGTGTATGAAAAAAAAACCTTTGCGGTATTTGGAGGGTAAAACGAAGGTAGGTTTCCAATCTTGTTATAAAGTGATCACTGACTGCACCGCAATGAAATATATAACCTGGGGCCGAATTACGACATCCGTTATCGAATAATACGATACTGAATTGTGTGTGTTTGACATTCGCTTTCACGATATCGAGGTATAAACCGAGCTTCTAGTACAATAATTTTAAATTCTCTGCTCAGCTATCGAGCGTAGTTTCATTCGACACACAAACAGCTCACTGATGGGGCAACTTGCTAAAACAAACAAAATTTTTTTTCTTTGAGTTATCTTATTATGAAATTGTTAGCCAATAATTTAATAAGATCAAGATTTTCCAATCCAAAGCTTCACCAATCTCGTCACTTGTTAACAGTCAAACTGTGTTTTTTTCATAAAAAAAAAATAAATTAATATTTCTGCCTTTACTATTTCCCTCAATTTTTGTTTATTTATTTGTCAAACCTCTCAAAATTCCTTCAAAATAATCGAGACTCGATAAAAACTACTGCTGTTTTGAATTCTCAAACGGTACGTGACCTAACGTATGTCATAATCCCAATGAGGTTACTCGTCCGTTCGATAACTGATGAGACTCACTCACTCGATAACGGATGCGGTAATTCGGCCACTGTTTCCTTCTGCTGGCTGATACAAAATTCGACATTTATATTTATCTAAATATTTCATAAACATTTCCGTAGAGTGTGTGCCTCACATTAAGACATCTTTCTACATGTCGATCCGAGTGCCCTCTGAACCTCGAACAAAAAAATGAAGACGTCATTTAAGACATCATTTCTGTCCTGTGTAAAAAAAACACAATTGTTTACGTTTCCTTCCTATTCTTGAAAAGTTATAAAAGGAATTGAGACTATAAATATGGAACAAGAGCTCTCATCACCATCATCCGATAATATCATTGCAGAATCATTTACTAAACACGAAAAATGCCTTACGGACGGAGAAAAACAGCAACTTATCTCCCAAAACAATCGACTCGTACCTGAATTCAAAGCAAACCAACTAGAACTTAATGCCCAACGAAATTGGGATCTCTTCTACAAACGCAACGAAACACGTTTTTTCAAAAACCGCCACTGGACGACGAGGGAATTCGAAGAACTCCTATCTGAATCAGGAAATACTCAGAAAACTCTTTTCGAAGTCGGTTGTGGCGTTGGCAATCTGATTTTCCCCCTCATCGAAGAGAACCGCAATAACTATTTCTATTATGCCTGCGACTTTTCGCCCCGCGCTGTGGAGTTTGTCAAATCGAATTCCTTTTATGACCCTACCAAGATGAAAGCGTTCCAATGTGACATTACCACGGACGTTGTCTTCGGACACATTCCTGAGGAAACACTAGACATCGTTACTATGATATTTGTCCTATCGGCAATTCATCCAGATAAATTTCTCAAAGTGGTGCAAAACCTGTGGCGCCTGCTAAAGCCCGGTGGAGTTATTCTCTTTCGGGATTATGGCCTTTACGACATGGCTCAGTTGAGATTCAAACCAGGTAACAAAATTGGCGAAAATCTGTACATGCGACAAGACGGAACGAGGAGCTACTATTTCGCAGAGCAAGAACTATCCCAACTATTTAGCAATCACGGTTTTGAGGTGATCAGTAATTCGTACGTCCACAGAAGAACAATCAATCCAAAGAAGAACATAAATATGCCCCGGATATTTATTCAGGGTAAATTCAAGAAAATACCATCGTCATAATAAAATGGTTTCTTTAATAGAAATGCTTTAGGGTTTTTCTAACGCTTGTCAAGGGTTTCTAGGGTTCTTCGGGTATCACGGTAATTATCAGTTTCTCCAATCCTCGGTACACGACCATTTCAAGAGATTTTGTCTTCTCGGACAAGGCTTTATAGATGTCGTTCGAGTTCTTCACTTGTTTACCGTTGATGTGAGTCACGATGTCGCCAGGGTGCAATCCTCCCCTGAAAATTAAAAATTTAAATTATTTTATATTTCCCAAAATTGTCATTCATGATGTTCATACGTATGTGCTGGAGAGTTTATTATAACCTTCCAAACAAGTACTCCATGTTGCACTTCACTGGGAACAGTGCGACTCCGAACCTTCAATTCATGCAGTAGATCATCGGTCAGTGTGAGCATAGTAATTCCGATGTACTGGCGAATGGGGTATCCTTGAGTCTCGTGGCCTTTATCCTTGCTTTGGGTGAGACTTTTCTGTAGGAAGTCTTTAACGTAGTCGATGGGAATCGCGAAACTGATCCCCGACGTCACTTTCATACTATTCACACCTATTGCCTCTCCGTCGAGGTTCACCAAGGGTCCCCCAGAGTTTCCAAAAGTAATAGCTGCATCCGTTTGTATATAGTTGATATTTAAGCCTTGTAGTCCTAATTCGTGCGATGCTCTCTGGGTGTTGCTGACCACACCAGCTGTTACGGTGTTGCTTAGTGATAAAGGGCTGCCCAGCGCCACAACCCACTCCCCAGTTCGCAGTGATTTCGATTCACCAAGCTTCATTGGTGGTAAATTTTTACATTGAATTCGAACAGTGGCCAAGTCTGAGGACTGGTCGACGTTCTCTACTACTCCGGGAAATGTGCGCCCGTCCGCTAGACGCACTTGAACTGTGGTGTGAGGTTTGTTGATGACAACATGTGCATTTGTTAGTATTAGTCCATTTGAATCGATTATGAATCCAGATCCATTGGAGGCAGTTACAGATTTACCGGTGTAGTAGTCTTTGCGACGGTTGTCTTTTATCTCTATATAGACTACTGAGGCGGCACACTCGTCGACGACGTCAGCAATGAAGTTGCGCTCGATACGTCGATTTTCCGATTTCTGAATGGTTTTCGCTTCAACAGTTGGCAGAAATTTGTGTTTGATTTCTTCTAAACCGTAAATAGCTGCTACTAGTAAGCCTACACTTGGAACAACGTATGTAGCCGATGATTGGTTATGTTGATGGTTATTTTCTTGATCGCGGTGGCTTGAGTTGGTGGTAAATTTGTGTAATGTAGAGATGTTTCTTCTATAATCCAATCGGAAAAAAAGGCGACGAATGTTTTGTAAGCTCATTTCGATTTCAAATATAATTTTTTATTTGTTCACTTTTGACTTTTGATGAAAGTGGTAAGTTACGGTGACATTAGGAAAATAAAGTTTTGCTTGACATAAAAAAGAGGTTTGTTCAATGGAATGCATGTGAGTGACCAGAACTGTGGGACTGTCGAAAAGTTCCAGTGTCCACTATCAATGGAATTGATGAATTCTTTTCTATCAGTTATTGCATTTTTGTTTTAATATCAGGAAATCCTATCTATCTCTCAAGATCGTGTACAAATGATGGGAGGTGTCTGAATTCCAAAAGAGATTTTGAATGGCGGAACAAGATATACTCATAAATGAGCTGAAAAGGGGCCCATGTACATTTTCAATTAAAACAAAAACTTTCTATTGTGAATTAACCCAATTAATTCTCGAACTTGTCAAAAGTGAGAAAAAAATCAAAATATTTTGCTACGTGGACGGCAAAAATTTGTTTAATTCCATTTTATAGACGAATTAATTTATAGAAAACCAACAAAATGAATGTAAGTAAATATTTATCACCTAAACTTCTAGAAGTTAACAAGTTTCGAACGAAATACACTCTAGGAAGCCGATATTCCCATCGACATCCACACGTTGAAGTTGCAAGACTGGTTGATCAGTCGTCGGATAGTTCCCAAAAATATCCAACCCTACATCAAAGATATTCGCAATAAAATCAGCAATGCTATACGAGACATGCCTTCGAATGATCAGCTTATTAAGCTACTTTCTGGAGCACGTAAATTTACTACAGCTTCTTTTTTTGACTGCAGATAAACCATAGACTTCTTTTCAGATATCAACTATTATCATTGCAAAGAAATTGTTGAAATTCTAAAACAAACTGAAAAAGACACTAAAAGTCTTTTCGGGAGCTATGGAAGCCAGCGAATGAAGGATTGGCAAGAGGTTGTCCGGTTGTATGAGAAAGACAACATCTATCTAGCTGAAACAGCTCAAATTTTCGTACGGAACATCAATTTCGAAATTCCCGGAGTGAAGAAGCAAATAGTCAAACTGGAGCAACAAAGTGAAGAAGCCCTCAAGCGCATCCAAGAAATTTCTAAACAGGAAAACAATTTTCTCAACGATCACGCCGCTCTTCTCAAACAACTCGGTTTGAAGGGCAATAATTTGCGTGAAGAATTCACAGAGGTTCTCCAAAAACTGCCTGAAATGTATGCCCATTCCATTCGGAATATTGGAACACTCAAGGATGCAGTTGATCTGTACGGCGAGTTTTCCAAGCACGAAACTTGTCTTCCAATTATCAGACATTTCATTCAATTGGGCAATACGACCGTCTATCATTATGTCCACAAAGAAGCTCCATTGGTTGTCGAAGAAAATCCTATTGTTTTGAATCTCACCCAAGAAGATGATGTTACTACTGCTGGGGACAATGAAATTGACTTTGGCGCTGATGATAACGGTGATTCCTCAACGATTTCCGGTGAAATGATCGATTTTGGAGACTTGCAAATCGACACTCAAGGCGAATCAGGTGGCGACATTGACTGGGGTATTGAAACAACTCCCGATGAGACCAAAGAAATCGATTTTGATATTCCCATTGAGGAATATGGGATGGTTATCGAAGGTGTTGGTGTTGATGGAGGAACTGCCAAGGGCGATGAAGCCTACACGCTCCTCGACTCGCCCAACTATCGCAATAAATTCATAGATGAGCTCTATGAATTGGAATCATTCTTAAAATGGAGATTTGTCGAGCTCAACCAAGTTGAGTCATCCAGCAACTTCCTGTTCTCTCTGCTTGACAGCATATCAACGTATGACGCCGAGAGTATAAAGAAGATGATTGACAACATCGATGGAGTACTGGAAGACGTTCAAAATGAAAACACACGACACTACTATCAACTCAAGCATTCCCCAAAATATGCCGAAATATTGGCAGCTAAACTAAATCAGATGATGAAGGCCGTGGAGAAGATTCGTGCAACAAAAGACGTTCTCAAAGACCGATCTGTCGAATTGAAGAAACAGAGTGTGGAGCTCAAACCTGTCCAAGAAGAACTCATCCGCCAGACAAAAGAGCTGCAGGATAGAATCGAAAAGGACATTTCGAAACGCTACAAGAATCGAGTGGTCAATTTGATGGGCGGTTTGAATGCCATTTAAGTTAAGAAAATGTGGTTAGTAATTATTGTATGTTCTGTTTTGTTAAACCATTTTAAAAATAAATATATTTACACAAAAAGCAATCTGTAAATACAGCAGACGTGCGTCGTTCTTGTCATTTAGTCTTACTTACTTATGGTGGCGCTACAGTCCAGGTCGGACCAGGGCCTCACCCAACAAACTTCTCCAGCCAGCTCGGTCCCTGGCTAGCTGTCTCCAGTTTCGCACGCCAAGTTGGTTCAGATCTTCTACCACCTGTGTGCTCCACGGGGGTCGCGGTCTTCCTCTTCTGCGACGTCCTTCCGGGTCAGATTCGAAGACTACGAGCCGGAGCATTATTTTACATTCGCTCAACATGACCCAACCATCTAAGTCGTTGGACCTTTACTTTTCTGGCTAGGTCAGTGTCGCTGTACAGCTCGTACAGTTCTTGGTTGGATCTTCGTCTCGATTCTCCATTAATGCAGACAGGACCAAAACTAACTCGAAGAATTTTTCTCTCAAAGCAGCCCAAAGCGTTTCATCAGATGTTGTCATAGTCCATGTCTCTGCACCATAAATGAGGACCGGGATGATGAGGGTTTTGTAGAGTGTCACTTTAGTTGCTCTGGAGAGGACTTTACAACTCAATTGCCTTCTAAGTCCAAAGAAGCAGCGATTGGCAAGAGTGATTCTTCGTTTGATTTCAGCGCTGATGTTGTTGTCTGAGTTGATAGCGGATCCCAGGTAGACAAAGTCCTTAACCACCTCGAAGTTAAATCTGTCTATGTTGACGCTTGCTCCAAGACGTCGATGTTGATAGTCCTTTCTTGACGACAGCATTAACTTGGTCTTGCCCTCGTTAACCGCTAGACCCATCTTCCCTTCCTGGCCTCCGTCTCAAGGCTCACAAACGCTTCACTGACATCACGCTGTGTTCTTCCAATTATGTCAATATCGTCTGCGTATCCTAGTAGCTGGACGGACTTTTGAAAGATTGTGCCTCTGGTGTTGACATTGGAGCTTTGCAAAATCTTTTCAAGAATGTTGAAGAAATCGCATGACAACGCATCGCCTTGTCTAAAATCTTTTTTGACATCAAAAGCGTCCGCTAGGTTTTTTCCGACCATGATGGAAAAGCGTGTCATCTTACACAGACGGATGCGTTTTTCTGGGATGCCAAAACTAGACATTGCTCTATATAGTTGGTCTCTATAGACGCTGTCATACGCGGCCATGAAATCGATGAAAAGATGGTAGGTATCGATTTGAAGTTCCTGGGTCTTCTCCAGGATCTACCGTAGGGTGAATATTTGATTGATGGTGGACTTTCCGGGTCTGAAGCCACACTGATAAGGACCTACCAGGTTGTTGACGAAGGGCTTCAAACTCTCACACAGCACGGCAGACAAGATCTTATAGGCGATGTTAAGGAGACTTATACCTCTGTAGTTGGTGCAGTTCAGGGGATCTCCTTTTTTGAGGATCGGGCATACGATGCTGAGGTTCCATTCATCGGGCATTCTTTCCTCCGACCAAATTTTACAGATGAGCTGGTGCATGCTCCTAACCAAATCATCTCCAGCTGCTTTGTACAGTTCGGCGGCTAGCCCGTCTGCTCCAGTGGCTCTGTTCGACTTAAGTCTAGATATCGCTATCTTCACTTCGTCCATGTCGGGTGGGTGGAATTGTTGGGCTTCTGCACCCAAATTGAATGGTTCTGTATTGCTGACGGAGTTTTGGTCGTCATCGCCATTATACAGCTTGGAAAAGTGGTCTTTCCTCGGCACTGACTGCAATTCTACTATGTCATTTAGTCTACTCATCAATAAATGTGTCGCCTTCTAACGGTAAATCAAACATCACATCATTCATTCTTACAAAAAAATAAAACCATTGTTTTTTTTATTTACATACAAAATACAACAATAATAATTCGCAATATAATCATCATACAAGAGTGTTCTCTTAATGTTAGTTTAACTTTATTACTTTTTTCTTGTTTAAATATATAAATTGTTTCGTAAAAATACTATTTCTCGTTTACAATGGTACATTGTTCAGAACACAAAATAGACAAACAAAAACTATTTGCATTGCATTAGAATTATTGAAGTTCTGAGGGAACTAGGGCAGCACTTTTTGATGTGGATTTTATGGGTATTTTTGTTTTCTTTAAATATCGAGTAATATCTTTTGTTTTAAGGAAAAATTGATAGCATACTTTTCAACAAACAAAAACAAAAAAAAAACTTATGTTAGTAGGGACACAAAAACAATTGCAAGCTCTTAAAAGAATTCAACATGATTTATAGTAACACAAAGAGTCTCAATAACCCTCTCCAATCTAACATAATAGAGACATCATTTTCAAATCACTTATGGCTAGAAGAAACATACAAAATTGCAAATAAATAAAATGAAGTTTTTGTGTATATAAAATTAAATCAATAATTGTAATTAATAAAATAACATTTTTGTTGTTTCTTCTTAAGAAAATTCTCGAACGTTAACAAAAACACAGGGATGATTGTATTCAAAAAAAAAACAAAAACAAACAACTTTTCATACGATAGTTAAAAAGGAATTTTGTTTTCTATAATGAGCTATAAATTTCTTTTGTTTTTATGGGTATTTTAGGTGTAGTTTTTCACGACGGG
>CAKKXW010000553.1:0-21655 GCA_920937365.1 Sphaerophoria rueppellii | reverse complement strand
TTGTAAGACAATTTTCTTGTGCTAAATAAATAAGTTAAAAGGTCATGCCGAAAAATCATGAGCAAGTTAACGCTTGTAGAACATGTGCCAAACGTGTTTGCATAAGGTTTCTTACAAGTCCCTACATACTATGAAAATATGAAAAGAGCTTCGCTTATAGAAGTTAGATAAGATGAACAAAACTGTAAAGGTATTGAACTTCAAGCATAAAACAAAATATCTGTCTGTAATTTGTGACCTCTGACATCAAACAAACGTCTTATCAATCCATTCAACTGAGAGTGCTTATGGGTTTCGTCTAGATGAACAAAACCATTGTTTATTCATGATTGTCTTGTCAGTATTTCAATTTCGAGTGATAAGCATTGACCAAGGAACAGGGAATAGTTTAATGTACTCGTTGACTCTCTTATTAAATATTTCTTGAGTGCTTTGGAAATGTCGTTGAATTTAACGAATGTCACCAATTATTCCAAAAACTTTACATTTGGATTAGAAGATTATTTTATTCTGTGTTTAATGTTATTAATATCAACAGGCATTGGAATATATTTTGGATTTTTTTCTGTAAAAAATAATACTGTTGATGAATACCTATTGGGCGGAAAACGGATGACAACATGGCCTATTGCCATATCGTTGATTGCAAGTCAACTATCTGGAATTTCGGTCATAGCAATACCAGCGGAAATGTATAGTTTTGGTGTTAATTATGCGTTTATAACGTCATCGATGATTGTTGTGGTTCCAATTCTATGTTATGTGATTGTACCAGTTTTTTATAAGAACAATATTTCAAATTGTTATGAGGTAAGTTTGGAATTCGTTTGAAATGAAAATAAAATTAATTTGGGTCAAAAAAAATATGCTTCACTTCAATTGAAGGCCATAGATCGACACTTAGTAGAAGACGATTTAAAATGAAACGATTTCCGTCGTGGTTCTTCCAATAATTGTATTTCTCTTGTCTTAAGCCATAAGCATTTTCAATTTAAAATGTGTAAGTAGTATAGTTCCTCTCTTATATTCCAGTACTTAGAGTTGAGGTTCAATAAGAAAACAAGGAAAATTGTTACTTTCGCATACATACTGACAGTATTCCTTTATTTGCCAGTTTATATATTTATTCCATCACTAGCATTTTCCCAAGGTAAAGCAAATACAAAATATACTAAGAAAATAAATATTTTAACCTTTGAAATTTTATTTCAGTCACCGGTCATAATGTTCATATAATTAATGGATTAGTGTGTTTCGTTTGTGTGTTCTACACAATGCTGGTAAGCTAAGTAATTATTATTTAATCCCGAAAAATACAGAGCTTGATTGCAAGAATCATTAAAGGAAAGTTTTTCTATGATTTTAAACATCCTTTCAATAATCCAATGGGAAAGGATTTCTCGGTGACAGATCTTCTGTCAAACCAGGCAGAGAACACACAATACAAACTTATGTAAAAAGAAAGGTTATCTCTGCTTGTTCTTGTAACCAGTTTTCGCTTGAGTCGATTTCCATTTCGATTATAACTGTTAAATTTATATACAAAGATGTGAAGTAAGGATACGATCGAAAGAACTTTATGAAGTTTTTAGGTAAAACTGTAACGTTTTGCTACTAAGTATCATGACCTATTTACCAATGTACTTTGGTATTACACATTTCTATGTGATCATTTATGAAAGGATATAGGGTTTACAGAGTGAATGAAAAAAATTACTAAATAACAAAATAATTTTGTTTTTTGATCACGTTATAAGAAAGCCATGAATGTAATAATAATTCACAATATTTTTCTTTTATGGTTTGTGCAATAGAATTGCAAGAATCCGGTTACATAGTGACGTAACTTGATAACATATCAATACATTTTTTAAACTTCTTTTTATACTACTTATTTAGTTATGTTTTTAATTAGGGTTTTGTTCAACAAGTTAAAATAAGAAAAGTATGAAGGTCGTGGCACAAGTTACCAAACAGTTTACGGACTGTGAGGAAAGAATATGTTGCAAAAAATACTTTCCACTGCGTATAGTATTGTAATTTTGTTTTTTTCTGAAATATTATCTCAAATATTTTCATGTTTGATACTCTTTTTTTCCTCAAACATTATCAGTAAATATTTAAAAAAATTATATTGAAAACAAGCATTTTCTCTTATTCTCGAATACCTTATTTTGATTGTTTCCTAATCCCGAACACGGAGTTTCCTATTTTCGAACACTCGAACCAAAAAGTCGTTAGTGTCAAAAAAACCATTTTAAAGCTAAAATTTTCGTTTTTATTCCATATTTTTTATTATATAAAAATATAAATGATTGTAAGACCCATTGGAAAAAATAAAATAAAAAATATCACATTTGAAATATACTTACATGTACCTACTTAGTTTCATCTTAAAATAAATGCATGTAAAAAAGTTCTTTTTTTTTAATATTCAGTGCGATTAATAATAATTATAACCCACTTTAAAAATCTTCAACACAGGTAGTAGCAGGCGGCGCAGGGACATAACGCCCAACTTTTTTTTTTGGCCTTATGTCCCACCCAAGTGGGACATAACACCCAAATTGATGTTTGGGATTTAAGTCCCCACCCAAGTGGGTCATAAGGCCCAAAAAAAAAAGTTGGGCGTTATGTCCCACATATAATGTAAATGTATGTATTGCTTAATGATAAAATTAGAATTATTTCAATACCAGGAAAGATGTTTTTTGACAGTGCCTTTAACTTAAATACTTAGGAAAATCTGCACCTTGTTCAAACCAGTTGTTTAATATCTTCCAAAGCATCCTTTGTTTTCGATATTGATGGCACTGTACTTAAAATTTTGAGAAAAAATTCTGCATGTATTCAAACCATTCAATAACATCAATCAAAGTTAAAAGATTTTAGACAAGTATAGAAATTTTGATATTACAAATATATATGCATGTATCAAACTTATTTTTTGAAAATATGAGTACAGAGACTTGCATATAAAATTTAAGTTTTAGAGACTTAATCAAATTAAAGCCCAAAAATCGCGCGATTTTGGGGCTTTAATTTGATTTTCAAATTTGTGACCTGCCTCAGACCAGGTAATAAGAAACATATTGCTGTTATTTTGAAATTTCGATTTGAGGTTCCATGTTTGTTGTTAACGATTCCTATATCTGTAAATGAAGAAAAATGGAAGTTGAATTTTTACTTTTTCATCTTATTGATGAACTTACACCCGCAAATGAAAAGTAAGATTTTTATGAAAACAATACATGCATGTATGCTTTAACTAAAAATAAATAAAATAAGATTGCAGCGTCGACGGCTTTTAAAAACCTTAAGAACGCAAATGATCTATTTGCTATCCAGGAAATTTTGTACAATATGACTGGTCATTTACTGCTAAGAAAAATATCTTTAACCTTGCATTTTTTTAATTGCAAAGAGTTTTTTTTACTTCTTCAGGAAAGCAGAAACTCGAAAAACAAATAATGAATTATTTTGATTTCAACTAGACAGTTGAAACCAGAGACAAAGAAGATCGGATACTGACTTACGTTTTACCCTCCGGATACCACAAATTTTATTTAACCATTACCTCGTGTATATGAATAAATGAGAAAAAAAGCAACAAAAATCTGGTGGTATGTCGAAGTTTACTGAGATAGTATTGGTAGAAAAATTTTTTGTATTTCTGTATTTATTCGGCGCAGTCAACATTAACAACATCATTAATTTTTTGATTTTGCGGATCTGCAACATGTAAATAACAATTAACCCCAAAAAAACGAGTGAATTGGATGCCATTTGTTGGCATTTCCAGCCCGCCCATTTTAAATACAGCTTATTCTATGAAGGTCCAAAAAATTGTGCATTAACTTTTCTCTTTCTAAAAAAAATGTTTGTATCTTCCCATAAAAAGTATATTAATGAGGACTGAACTATTTACATCGTTGTTTATAAAGGAAAATTAAGATGAATATGTGGCTAAATTATTTTTTTTTTTTTTTTTTAATGTTTCAAAAAGATTACCACTTTTATTTGTTTTAGAGTTTTTTCAACATTTTCCATTGGTCGTGTGGATTGGTTCTACAGTTGTTAAAAATTCTGGTTCTAGAATTCTTTTCAGAGGGTAGAAAAGTAAGATAATCAAGTTTTTGCTGCCCTTATGTAGCAATAAGTAAAAGAAATCGAAATTTGTCAGTATCTTAACACTTTTATTAAAGTTTACAAGAGTACTACAAATTTCTTTGTTTTAAATAAATGTTTTTAAACAATTTATAGCAATTAAGAAATGACGTAATTAATGAAAAAATGAAATGAAAATTAGATTTATTTTAATTTATAAAGTAACTATTTCTGGGCAACCGACCTCGATTTTTTCTCTTCTCAAAATTCCAGTGCTTTTCACAGCTATGTTCTTATGCGGCGTATCGCTGTGTAGCATGGCAGTCATCAGTATTGCCACTGGCATTAACACTCCCCCCGGTAAGACGATCTTCAGGCTTTGATGACGACTTACCCTTCAAGACATCGAGGACTGCCAGCTTTACAGCCGGTTTTTTGTATATACCAGTTGTTTGTCTGAACAGTTGCACTTCGAACTTGCCCATCTTTCCCAAGCTTGACTTCTACTACCTTTCCCTTGGCCAAAGATTTCTTGGATTGACTTCGTCGATAATTAGAACAAGGTCTCCGAGCACTGATTGGCTTGACAGAATTAAACCATTTTGTTCTTCGAGTTAATGTTGGCAAATATTCACGTATCCAGCGTTTCCAAAAGGCGTTAGCAAATTGTTGCGACTTCATCCAATTTCGTCTAAGGAGACTGTTGTCATCGGTTAGCACAGAGTCCGGTTTTTCACAATCCCAGTAGGAAATGGTTTGGAGTCAGAACTTCATCGCTGTCTTGCTCTAATTCTACGTACGTCAGCGGGCGGGAGTTAACAGTTCGTTCTACTTCAAGCAGCATACTGTGTAATAATTCATCTGATGGATTACGAGTTGGCATAATCTGATAAATCGTCTTCTTTACCGACTTGATAAGCCTCTCCCAACTACCACCCATGTGAGGTGAAGATGGTGGGTTGAAAATCCATTTGGTTTCCGAGCTTGAAAATTCATTTGCTAAGTCTTGCTGCTGATTTCTAAGTGCCTCATGGAGTTCTTTTTCAGCTCCGTGAAAGTTTGTTCCGTTATCGCATCTTATTTCTTTGGGAACGCCTCGTCGAGCTATGAATCGCTTTAATGCCAGGATGCAGGAATCTGAGTTTAAGCTATTTGATATTTCCAAATGTATGGCGCGAGTTGTCATACACGTTTTCATAACGCCCCATCTTTTTTCTGTGTGTCGGCCAACTGTCACATACATTGGTCCAAAGTAGTCGAGACCTATAAAGGTAAATGGTCTACAGAAGGCTGAAAGTCTCGCTAAGGGTAAATCTCCCATCTCAGGTTGTCTTGGCATGGCTGTCTGATTTTTGCAAACTTGACAGTTTTTGCGCTCGTTTTTGATTGCTGCTCTTAAGTTTGGTATGTTAAATTTTTGATGAATTTCATTTACTACAGTTTCGTTATTGTGGTGATGGAATTTCTTGTGGTACTCCTGTATAACCAGCTTAGTTATATGATGTCCTTTTGGAAGTAATATCGGCCGTTTTGCATCTTCTGTTATTCCAACTGCAGCATCAATCCTTCCGCGGAGCCGAAGAACACCATGCTGATCTATGTAGGTCGATGACTTATAGATTGGACTTGATTTTTCTAAAGGCTTATGAAGTTCAATAGGTAGTTCTGAGTTATTTTTAAGAAGCGCTATCTCATCCGGATATGAATCTAGTTGAGCTTGTTGATAGAGTGAATTCTCTGCAAGTTGGTATTCTTCTTTAGTTATGTATTTATCACTCCTTTTTTCGACTGCTTGTTTCTTGGCACTTATGTTCCAAATAAAACGAGAAATAAATGCTTGTATACGAACCAATTTCTTCCAGCTAGAGTACCGTTCATATTCAACCAGTGATTTGTTATGTATCGCATGATGAAATAAGACGGAGGGTTTGAGATCTTCTGAAGTTCCTTGAAGATTGTTCAAATCAATTGGCCATTCACTCTGGGATTTCATGAGAAATTTAGGACCAATAAACCAGCGCTCAGAACCATCCATCTTAGGAATCTTTTGCCATTTTGTTGCCTCGTCTGCAACATTTTCCTTTGTTGGTACATACCTCCATTGATTGATTGCAGTCGTCTCAAGAATCTCGCTAACTCTAAAGCCAACAAATTGTTTATAATTTCGGTGATCTGATTGGATCCAAGAGAGAACGGTTTTCGAGTCAGACCAAAAGAATGTTGCAGTGAACACGATCGTATGCGATTCGCGTATAGTTTTTGCTAATCTTGCCGCCTCCAGCTCAAGTCGGGGTATGGATGTGAGTGTAAGAGGAGCAACTCTGGTTTTCGTCATAATGATTCTGCATTCAAATTCATTGCCTTTGGTCACCCGGACATATGCAGCTGCAGCAAATGCATTGATGCTTGCATCGACGAAAACATGTAGTTGACAAGATTCATGATCACCATATTTTATTTTGTTGAAATAACATCTAGGAATTCGTATTTTCGATATATTTTTTATCTGCTTGACCCACAAACACCATTTTTCATACAGACCATCATCAATCGCTTCATCCCACTGTGTCTTAGTTCTCCAGATCTCTTGCATAAGAATTTTGATGTATATCAAATAGTTTGCGATGAAACCCATGGGATCGAAAATTGTCATCAAGACTCGCAAAACTTGACGCTTCGTTGGTCTCACATCTCCGGACAGCAATTCACTACTGGAAACCTTTGGCGATAGTTTGTATGTAAATGTGTCTGATACGGTACACCACCACATTCCCAAGATTTTCTCTGCTGCATTTTCGGAGCTGATGTCTAGGTTAAGTGAGTTTTCAGATCTCTCCAAAAACTTCCAGTACTGCACGTGAATTTGATAACCAATTGCGTATTTCAAATCCCCCACATTGATGTATGAACTTAACTTCCTTAGCTAGCTTGATCGCTTCTTGCTCGGTGTCAACGCTGTCGAGTAGATCGTCTACATAGTGGCTTTTCAAAATTGATTCAACTGCCCTCGGATAATCATTGATAAATTCTCGCGCGTTTTGGTTCTTAACGAATTGCGCGCAGCTTGGAGAACATGTAGCGCCAAAGGTCAAGACTTGCATAACATACACTTGCGGCTCACTATCAGGATCATCACTCCAGAGAAATCGTTGCGCTTGCTGGTCTGCCGTTGTAACTCTTATTTGGTGAAACATTTCACGAATGTCACCGCACAATGCTATTCGTCGCTCTTGGAAGCGAAACAAAACTGAAAGCAGAGATACGAGTTGGTCGGGTCCTTTCAGCAATACGGCATTTAAAGAGACTCCATGAACTTCCGCAGCCGCATCCCAAACAATTCTTGTTTTCCCTGGTTTATTGGGGTTTATAACTGCAAATATGGGAAGGTACCATGTTCGTGGAAAATATGTCTGGATCTCTTCTTTCGACAGTTTACGGATGTAATCTTTGGTTAGATATTCTTTAATTTGACGTGTAAGATTTAATTTAAGCTCTGGATTACTATTCAACTTTTTCATGAAGCAATTGTGCCTTCGGAGTGCCATGTGAAAACTATTCGGTAACTTGACATGGTCATACTTCCACAATAGACTAGTTTGGAAACGATTGCCTTGTCTTTTTGTTTCTGTTTCAAGAATATGAGAGGCGCGGTCCTCATCTTTTGACTTGATTGACTTGCTTATATCTGTGACTCCGAGACTGTCCAACGAGAAATATTCTTTCATCATTTGTTGAAGATTTTCATCGCTGTTCCGTTTACATTCACACATATGAAAGCTATTGAATATAAAGGAATCATTAGCATCGGATTTTATTGATGGTCCATAAGCGACCTATCCCAAGCGTGTCTTTGTAGCAACAGGATCACATCCTCCACCCTCAATAACCTTCAGTGGAATCGCTAACTTCAGATTGTCAAGTCCTATTAACACACGAGGAACAGCTCTTTTATATGATTGAATAGGATACCCACGCAGATACGAAAAGCTTGATGACAATTGTTCCATATCCAGAGATTGTACTGGTAGACTTAGTGATTTCACTGTCCTGATGACTGGAATTGTGAACCTTTTGCTAGACTTGTCCGTTCCCGAAATCTCCGCTGTAACAATTCTCGATTCATTTTCGCTACGGTGTGCATCGCCTGTCCATTTCAAGTACAATGGTTGAGTTTTACCTTCAAGCTTCAACTCGTCCGCCAAAGAGTCCTCCATCATTGTCAAGGATGAACCCTCATCTAGGAAGGCAAAGGTTTCAACTTGGTTGTAATCACTGTATAAAATGACTGGCACCACTCGGTATTTGATATGTTGGACAGAACCATGTGCATTGCAACTAAATGGTTCGCTTGTTCTATCCGAATCGTTTCTCAAAGTCTGTATTACACTTGTTGACGGTTCATTATGGTTCTTGTGCAGCAATCGATGGTGTCTATATGTGCAATTATTTATGCCACAAATCTCTGTTATCGTACATCGTGAACTGTGTTGTGATAAGCAAATACGACAGAGTTTATTTCGTTTAACAACATCCCATTTCTCTTTAATTCTCATACCTTGGAAACTCTTACAATTATAAAGTCCATTGCAGAATTGATTACAAACAACACATTTTTGTAGATTACTTGAATTTACTTGCCTGTTTTCCTCGGCATGTGTATTAAGATGCCCTTTTTCATTTTCCCTCTTGCGTGGTTGTGTCTTTGCATCAACATCAAAGGACTTTCCAGGGTTGACTCGACATATGTTGTCTACAAGTCGCATGAGCCAATCGTTGAAATCTGTTAAATTTAAGTACTGCAAGTTTTCTGTAAAGTTGGCCCAGGATAACATCAACTGCGTTGGGAGTTTCTCGACGAGCTCTTCTAAAAGTTCGGCATTGTCTAGATAGGTATATAATTCGCAAGCTTCCATTGTCGAGATCAGGTTTTGTACAGCAAGTGAGTAAGACACTACTGTTTCCACTTTCTCGACATTTATCTTTGGTTCTGCGTGAACTTTTTGCAAGAGTGTTTTCATTATTATTCGAGGTCGACCATACATAAGTTTGAGTGAATCTATGATGTAAGGCACATTTGATGGCATCATCAATCTACCACGCATTGACTCCAGAGCACGCCCTTTTAAAGATCGGTGCAATCGCAAGAGGTTTTCTTCGTTGCTGTATCCACATAACCTGGTGCTTCTTTCGAAGGAACTGATAAACAGTGGCCATTCTTCTGGATTGCCATGTAAGTAAGGTAGTTCTTTCGACATTGAATGTCGATTTGCAATTTGTAATGGACTTGGTTGTGCTTCGTCATCTACTTGCACATTTCGCATACGTTGGAATGCATTCGCTGGCTCTGAACGTGCCGGCTCTCGTTTCGTTGCATCAAGTGGTGTTAGTTGTGGCAATTGTTTTGAGATAAATGCCGAATGAGTTTCAAGGCGGTAGGTTGGTCGAGTTGCTTGCAACGTGAGAGTTGTTTCGACTCCACGTGTATTTCGCTGTTCGATTTTACTTTCCTCTTGCCTTTCTTGAAGCCATTCTTTAACTAGTTTACTACCCTTCAGTGACTGCACTGAACCAGCGTTCGAACTTTGTTGTTCAAGTAAATCGTATTTTTTTTGCAAATATTCTTCATCAAGTTGCTTTTGCCGTTCTTCGCGTTCCTTTTCCAATGCTCTAGCTTCTTCCAGCTTCTGAAGATCTAGCTCGATTCTACGTGGGCAGGTAGTTGATGAAGTCATCTTTGAGCAAACAGATTTGGTTTTTTTTGCATGCACTCGTTTCTTGACAAGTAAACACATTCCCAATCCATGTGCTCGATGTCTGCAGTTACATCTACACATTTAAAATGATACCAGCTGCGACACTTATCGCATTGCTCCATCTCTTCGTCGTTTGGATTCTTACAGAGCTTGCAGCTGCATTTATCGTTGTTGATAATGCGGTTCATACTTTCAATTCGACGGCTCCTGCGAACATTTGGTGTTTTTGTATTGCTGATGGACATCTCGGTTTCTTTTACAATGTGTTAAAGAAATTTGTAGAAATATTGCTGCCCTTATGTAGCAATAAGTAAAAGAAATCGAAATTTGTCAGTATCTTAACACTTTTATTAAAGTTTACAAGAGTACTACAAATTTCTTTGTTTTAAATTAATGTTTTTAAACAATTTATAGCAATTAAGAAATGACGTAATTAATGAAAAAATGAAATGAAAATTAGATTTATTTTAATTTATAAAGTAACTATTTCTGGCAACCGACTTCGATTTTTTCTCTTCTCAAAATTCCAGTGCTTTTCACAGCTATGTTCTTATGCGGCGTATCGCTGTGTAGCATGGCAGTCATCAGTATTGCCACTGGCATTAACACAAGTTTCAAGGAAAAAAACAAATTGTTTTAAAAATAATAGTTAGGGGTTTGAGATTTTTTTAAACACACAACATTTTTCAATCATTTAATTTTGTTAATGTAAATGTAATGGTTTCTTAACGTTTCTTTTTATACATGTCTGAGCAAGAATTTTCTTTCTTTCATAGATTTGACCAAGTTTTCTAAAACTGACCTATCAATTTTAAGCCATTCTCTTCGCAGAGCTTCCTAAAGCTAACCTACATATCCGTTGCTGTTTCCTTCTCCATACATTCTCCTGTCTTTGATTTCCCAACGATTCTGTTACATCGGCCAGTTGAACTAAGGTCATCGAACTAAGATCCAACCAATGTTTTCCGATTTGTGTGAATTTTGTACTGTAACGCTGAAAAATCCCAGTGATCTGTCAAAATAGGTATCAAACTGCTGCCCAGCACAAAAACATAATTACAACAATTAATTTTTCATAACGTAAATCGAATTTCCAAGCATCCACTGAAGAGAAAGCTCCCCTGTCATCAGTGAAATCACTCCAGTATCCGTGTAACCCTTCATCAGGATCATCTAGGTTAAATTTCTTTTCATCAGAAAAAATGACATTTTTTCGAATTTGAAGGCACATTTTGATGAAACTTCTTAATAAAACTTATCGATCCAATCCCGATCTCGAGAATGAAAGAAAAGAGTGATCGAAAATAGGATTTTTTTCACTGTTTCCTATTTCCGAACGCAATTGTTCGAGTAAGACAACTCTGTAAAATTTGGTTTCCTTTTCTCGAACAGATTAAAATCATTAATACGATTTTCCTTTTCTTTTTTTCACTAAAACATTTATTTTATCAATAATCTGACATACTAAATTATTTTAAAACGACTGGGAAAAGTACTTACTCAAATACTTTTTCTTCAAAACAACTTTTCAGGGAGTCCTAATCTAGTTTTGTTTTTCTTGAAAAACGTATTTAAACCTTATCGGATAAAACCTACCAATAAACTGAATTTTTTCGCTCTCCCTCATGAGTTACCTTTTTTACTTGCGACATATCGATTATATATGGCATGTTATAGGAATTACGTAAAAAAAAATTTGAGATGAGGATGAGATATGACATTACGGATGATAGAGAAGTCGAAAAAGTGGCGTCCGAGCGCATTCCGTCTGTCTGTCTGTCCTGTCCGTGGTCAGGGAAGTTTTACAGGCATTCTACAGCACTTAACTACTTGGTCCGATTGACTTCAAATTTGAATATACGATGGTTTGAGCAAAAAGCTCATAGCCCATGTTTTTTTATTTTGTGTTTAATTCAAAATTTAGAGTAGGCACCATAATAACCGCCTAGCCGATTTTTTATGGCCAACAACCCAAAAACTTTCAATTCCTCCTAAACGGCTCCCTACGTTTTTTTTAAACTTCCTCAAGTTTTATTTTTTTAATACTATCATGTGTTTTATGTAAACTAAATAAATTTGTTATTGCTTCCAATAAACGGTACCTCCCCACGTTTTTTTTGTTATTAGATTTTCTTCGAAAAATGAAAGTTCGATCAGCGTAAAGTATTTTTTTGAAAGTAATGGTATATATTGAGTTCAAATAATATTTTGTTATTAAAAAAAATTTCAAATTTTTTTTTGGATTTTAAAAAAATATATTTTTAACTTTTTTTTCAAAAAATTCTGTTATCTTCAAAAACGGATCAATTTTTAAAAATCCAAATTAGAAGGTATAATATGTATGAAGTTTTTCCTGTTGCCGTTCGCAAGAGGCTGTGTTCTTCTTTGCCAAGTAGTTGTGCATTAGTCCTCGAGTTGTTACGACCAACTTTTGACAGATGGCGCCACTGTTATTCAAATGAACTCAATGCATGTCTGAATTATCTGTTTATTGAAATTTGACTTTGAATACAAACGTGAGTGTACATTGTCAACTATACAATACAACAAAACAACTAATGGTCTTGCTTAGTCCACACCACATGGGTCGCACTCATATTTTTTTTATGAGTTATGATTTGGAATAAAGGAGCAACTTCGTACAGACCCAGTCGGTACATTTTTTAAGTATGTATCCGACGTAGTACAATTTAGTGGATCTGCTATATTACAGGAAACACTGCAGGATGAGATCCATGAACAAGGCTGGATCAACATGCAATCGTAAGATTTCTTTCTCCGTCTCTTTTAAAATTATGTTGTCTCTATTTCTTGGAAACTGACATTTTCATATTATTACTTACCTAACCGGCAGACTTCGTACTGCTTCAATTAAAAAAACCTAGACTTTTGTACCTCGCTGCAATACCACTAGCCGCTACCCCATTATCCACTACTCCCTACCCCGCTACTACCCAGTTATCTGCGATTTCTACACTACATTTGCTACACCGTTACCACTATACCCTCTACCGCAAAAGGTCTACAGCCTGCACCGCCTACCGCTATCCTATTTCCTCGCTACCACGCTACCCGCTAAGCCACTAACCGCCAAACCACTACCTCGCATGAACGTCGATTTTGTAAAAACTACTTAAAACTCATCGACACCACTACCTAAACATTCCCTTAAAATTTGGTACATAAGGGTACAAAAAATAAAAATATTTTTTTTTTTTTAAGTTGAACCACCCTTAACCCTTAGGATTGTAAAAATTAGTCATAAGCCTCATACCTACTGAATATACATATGAAATGTCATCAAATCGGTCAAGCCGTTTCGGAGGAGTATAAGCAACGGCAAAATATGATAAGCTCATTAAACTCTGACCTAAACAGCATTGTCCAATGGGGAATTAAAACCGTGTAGAGTTTAATGCTTCGAAAACTCAATGCTGTCTGGTATCGTTGAAGCGAGATATACCCCCCTTGCCACTGTCCATGAGTGGCACTTGCATCAATGAGACCGAACATCTCGAGATTCTCGGTATGTGCACCGAACACATACGCGATGTCGCCAAAAATGCCGCAAGATGTTTGGGTTTCTTAAGACGGTGCAAGAAATTTGTCTCCCCGTCTGATCTTGCTATTATCTATAAAACCTATATCCGCCCAAAGCTTGAGTACAATTCACATTTCTGGGCCGGTGCTCCAGCTACTTACTTAAGCCTCTTGGATGAAATACAAAAAAGAGCTGTAAGAATGACTGGTGAAAGAGAGATCACTAACTCATTCACTTTCATTGGAACACCGTCGCTAACGTTTCGTGTCTCTCCTTGTTTTATCGTACTTCTACGTAATTGCTCTAGTGAAATATCCAGTTGCATTCCTCCCCTCAAACAATTTAACCGTAATACCCGCGGTTCCAGGAATGCCCATCAGTTTACCCTCGAGCCCAACTTCGGTCGTACGCTCAAGTATAGAGAATCGTTCTTTAGCCGTACTACGTGAATGTGGAAATATCTTCCACACTCTGTCTTTCACGATCATTGCAGTGTTCAGGAATTTAAGACCAATGTACACCGGCACCACTGTGTCTATGGCATAATAAGGGTATAAAAACCCCTTGAGTGTGTGTTTATTATAAAAAAAAAAATAAGCACTCAAACTGTGACAATGATAATAGTCATACGGGCTTTTGGTATCGTTTATGTATATGACTATGTTTCCTAGTAGTTCACGTTTGAACATACTTTTCGGACCCCTTGAGTCTGGGGCATGTTCTTCGTTCCGAGTCCCACAATTAATAAGAACTCACGCTTAAACATTAGTTTGATATAGAAATTCCATATGTACAATGTTGTACATACATTTAAAAAAAATCAAATTATTAAATCTTAGAACTTGATTACCAAACTAATTACAGGGTGGCATCAAAGCAGTTGTTTGGACAGACGTAATTCAAGGAGGCATAATGCTTGGTTCTATTTTACTACTCGGAATGATTGGAATTTTAAAAAGTAGGAGGAGTTGGAAAAGTGATTGAAAATGCCATGGAAGGAGGCCGACTTATGTCAAGTTACAGTGTTAGTTATTAATTGTTTTTCTTATTGACGCTTGATAACTAATTATTTCCTAATAACAGCCTTGACCTCGATCCCAGAGTTCGAGCGACAGTTTGGAATTGCTTTTTTGGAGGTTTCTGTCTCTGGATTGGAAACATAGGACTGAATCAAACGTGTGCTCAGAGAATTGTTGCTTTACCATCAATCAAATATGCGAGAAGGTTTGTTCATTCATTAGTGAAAAAAAGTAATAAGTAATGAAAAATCTTTGTATTTGTCCAAGGTCCTTGGTTAATTGCTGGAACAGGTTTTTCTTTATTATGTTATTTAACTGCATCACGGGATAATCATGTATGCACTGTATCACAATTGTGATCCCTTAAACTTAAGGTAACACATGTACAGAGTTTTATAGTAAGAGTCGAATTACAACCGGAAGTCCTTATCTTATATTCGTTTTCTAAAGCCATTTTTATAAAGATCGCGATATCGTAATTCCAAGCTACTTGTGCCTTCTTCCGGGTTGATTTTCCTTGACTCAACTGTTAAGATTCTTAATACAACGAAGTTTTTCTCTCAAAGATCGTCGAGAAATCTGACAAACTGATGCCATTCTTCGTTCAAGATGTTGCTGGCCATTTGAAAGAATGCCCGGTATTTTCGTATCATGTGTTTTTAGTGCAGCTCTTAGGTATGGGTCCTTTAATGTAAGGCTGATACGCTCTTATTGCTATTTTTGGTCAAAGTACAATTTTCAGCCAATTTGAATTCGCTTTCCGGAGTCTTTACTTCGATTGCGTTAAACCATTTATAAACCAATACTGAGCAGAAAGCCAATTTCATCATGAAGACGTTTGTATTCGGATGCGGATTCTATTGTATTCTGGGTGGATTCGTTGTCGAAGAATCAAATCGATTCTACAAACAGTTTTGACTATCAGCGGAATGACTCAAGGCAGTATAGTTGGAATATTTTTTCTTTGGATTACTAATCCCAAAAGCAAATGGAAAGGTTGCTATTGGATGGATGCATGAAATGCGTTTCTAAATTGATGGATAACACAACTTTTCTTTTTCTCAAAGGCAGCTCTATCAGGACTCCTAGCCAGTATGTTAATTGTATTGTGCATCATTGTAGGCGCTCAGACACGCCTCAAGGCAGGAGAACTCAGTTATCCTCCCTTGGCAACACGGCTGATGAGTGCAGTAATTTCAACTCAACGTCGACAAGTTAGAATGTGAGTTCGATTCAAATTGATTGATATTCAGAAAAATGTATCTAAAGCGTTCAATTCAGATTAACAAACACCATGAAGGATAATATTCGTCCAAGGAACACAGAATTTTCAATTTTTGATGTTTCATTCCACTGGGGTATATGTTTATTGGTGTGGCTTTTAGTTTTTTGGAATTATTGGAAATACCTTTGAGCTATTTTTTTCTCTGAGGACAAAAACACTCAATCCCAATCTATTGTCGCCTTTTGTTAAAAATCTTTATGGACACGATAATTGGAGGAAAAACGGAAGAACATGAGCTAAGAGTATAGGCATTATTTTAAAAATTGTATTCATTTGTGTAAATAAATAAAAGTCCTATCAAACTTTAGGCTTGCGAAGTTGTGGTATTCGCCGTTTCGCTCAACAAAGGGCTAATACATTCGCTAACTCATTCCAAATTCTTATGGGTAACAGTGTTCATGGTGCGCAGATTCAAAATTAGGAACAGTTCAAATCGGAGAAAGAGGCATATTTAAATTAGCTTTTCATTGACAAACTGCTCTCATGTCCTGAAGATCAGAATTTAAAAACTTATTCATATCAAAAATTGCAAGAACAAAAACGATCGTCCAGTTGAGTGTAATTCCTACCGATAAGAAAATATTGTAAATCCAAAGTTACAAAATGGCGAATTAGCAAAAATAACCAAAATTACAAATTTCGTGGTAACGAGTTTTGAAAACACCATTCGGTTTTGTCACACCTTCGCCGGGATCCCACACTTGAAGACTGGAAGCTGGAAGCCGACTCCAAAAGCTTAGCGATGTGTTCAACAATTTCCAATCTTCATCGACTATATTTTAGTGGGAAAATATCCGCCTATCATAAAAGCTATACAACACGAAGCTAGAGGGTGCAGTTTTACAATGTTGCAAACAATTAATTATTAAATGCATTTCTGTTGTTGTGTTTTCTAATTATACTTCATTTAAATTACTTCTGGTACTTCTTAATTATACTTAACTTATGGTGACGCTTACAGTCCACGTGTAGACCAGAGCTCATTCAACAATGCGTTTCCAGCCAGCTCGGTCTCTAGTTAGCTGTCTCCAGTTTCGCACGCCAAGTTGGTTCAGGTCCTCTACCACCCGTGTGCACCACTGAGTCACAGTCCTTCCTCTTCTGCTACCGTCCATCCGGGTGGGATTTTTAGGCAGACTCTCCTAGCCAGAGCATTGTTTTCATCATTCGCTCTACATGTCCCAAATATTCTAAGTCGATTGGACCTTAACTTTTTGTCGCTAAGTCTGTGTCGCTCAACAGCTCGTAGAGTTCTTGGTTAAATATAAAGTCTCCAGTTCTTCATTTAATGAAAGTCAAGCAGACCAAACATCACCTGAAGAATTTTTATCGAAAAAGGCAGCCCAAAAACGTTTTCCATCGGATGTTATCATGGCCCATGTCTCTGCACCATACATTAGGACCGGGATGATAAGGGTTTTGTAGATGCTCTACTCTACTATTAGACAAGTCTTTATGTTCATTTTATTTATGGATTTCATAAATAACATAAGAATGTTTCGTTTATGAAGCCATTTAAAAAAAACTGTATTTATTTTAAATTTATCCTATGGTACGGATAAACAGAAGAAGTGCTGTGACCGTTGCTGTCCGCCTAAGGGATTTGGTCATGGGACACTTGGGGCCCTTTACTAATGATTTGACTACAAAAAGCGTATGAGGCAGAGTGACTGTTGGTTGTCTGAGTTCATAGCAAAACCTACGTCAACAAGGTAGGCGGGTAGTGGTGTCGTGGAGACTTCTCCGTATAGTTTGGATTTGGCACACATTTCTAAAAAAAAAAACAACCGATTGTGGGCTTTTCTGGCCTAGAACAAATAGCTTCAGGAGCTCAGGACGTAGTTCAGACAAGATCTTGTAGACGATATTTAAGAAGTGTCTATTCAACCAAAAGATATTGCCTTGGCAAAGAACTATACTTCGCTTTAAAACACCAGAGATGATGTTTTTTAAAGCGATTAAACTTCAATAATATCCCGAATTAGAGATATACCAATTGCTATCATGACAAGCATAAAAGAAACTTCTTCTTTCTTCTCCATTTCGACGACAATCATCATTTGGATGGATTCACAACTCTCCACTTTATTGCTTCGGGTTTGTGGTGTGTGACCTCAGGAAGCGTCGTCGGCAGTCGCCGGTTTTGAATTGTTCGGTATCCACTGCCATCCAGCACTTCCGCCCATACACCAAGCGTTCGTTGAAAGATTTTGGATTGTCCATCATTGATCGTTCCATCAACAGCAAAGAATAATTTTCGGATTCGTCACTTTTCCTTTCCTGTGACAAAGACTCAAGACGCTTCCTTGGTGCACACCGACTTTGATTGGGAACTCTTTGGTGACTCCTGCGGGGCATCTTACCTTCGATTTTACTTCCTCGTACATGTCCATGATTTCCGGAACCCCTCGCTGTCTAAAGGAAACACATATCAGATCTCGTGGCTGTCAATCGAATACCGTTTTGAAATTAACTACACCAAACACAAAATATAATAAGAATGCAGGCTATGCTGCTAGCGCGCGTCGATGCATACACACAGGGCCACTGTAAAGGGTCTTTTTAAGGGATATATAGAATTACTAATAGGGAAAGACATCTTACTATCTAATTGTTTGATGTTTTTTTTAGGAGAGATTGGACCAAATACAATAAACTTAATAAAATGGTTTGCATAGTAGCCAGAACAGAATGCGCTTCGTTCTTGCCCATTCTTAATAATAAGTGTTTGAGTTGTTTCCGGATATTTTACATAAAATATTACGCGTTCTTTCATAAAAAAAGTCCAAAGGGTTTAAAAGCAGTTCAGAAGCCACCAAATAACATCACAGGCGCGGATCTAGAAATTTTTTCTGGGGGGGGGGGGGGGGGTTGACAGGATAGAAAAAAAAATTAAAAAATTAGAAAAATAACAAGAATAACCAATAAACAAAGCAAACCAAATTTCTTCAGTTAGTAAAAAACAAAGGCAGAATAAATTTATGCAGAAACTTGTCCGTTCTGTTTTAACTTGATATATTCATTACATCTATATATTATAAAAGTAACAGCCTAAATTTTGATGTTTCGTTCGCTAACAAGCGTGCACACTGGTTGAACCTTTTTTTCCTAATTTTTTCTCTAAATGCAAGAGGTTTTAGGTAGAAGGTTTAGCAAAAAATTAAATGTATACTTTTCAAATCACAAATGGTTCAATTGTTAAAAAATGTTAAAAATTTTGTATTTCGCACTACAAAAAAAAAAAACTGATCAATATACGAACACTCAATTTAGTTTGAAAATTTTGTCAAATATTTTTTTTTTCATAAAAAAATCAAAAAAATGTCAGTGAAGAAAAAAATATTTGACAAATATAATTTTTCTTCGACAAAAAAAATGTCAGTGAACCTAGGAAATTATATTTGAACTAGCTGACCCGGCAAACGTTGTTTTGATATATGAAATTTCTAGAGTATGAAAATATGTATGTATATCTTATTTATTTTTAGTGGGTACGTATTTGTTAATTATATTGTTATTTGTTATTTATAACGTTTTGAATGTTGATGGAATGTGTCATTAATAAAATTTAATCAACACTAACGAACTGGAGGTATTCCACGTATAATTATTGTCTGAATGAAAAACATGGTGTGCTCAAATTTAAGCCACAAACAGACATTATTTAGCTTTGAGTCAATAGTCATTGCAAATGCCAATCTGATGGGGAATTGAATGCTTTCAAATTGAAATGTGCCAGTTGCATTGCCACAATTGAATTGGTTGCTCGACAACAATACTACGTTAAGGACAATAATAAAATTGCATTGGATTCAGAATATTTGCGCAAACTATTGAGCCGAAGTTAAACGATCAACAAAAGTACCTATGTGTATGACACCATTAGATATGCAAGGTGTGATCAGTCTGAGTGGTGGTATATATTTTTGTGATGCACCCGTGGAATGGGGAAATCATTTTTGCTATCATTAATTTTAGCATCAATATGATCTGAAATTAAAAAAGAGTTGGCTCTTTCTTCTTCTGGAGTTGTGAGCACATTATTAGACATAAAACTGACATTACAATATTTCAAAAAAGTTGGTAATGGCCGAATATTTGTGTGGGATGAGAGCACAATAGCACACTTGAAGCCTTTAACCGCAACTTGAAGAATTTGGAGCTCTGAATCTTTTTGTTGCTGAGGACAAACTTTGTCGATTATACCACGGTCAACTGCTGCAGACGAATGGAGTCGTTTAAAAACTTCTATTTCAGGAAACTTACATTGGCCAATTATTGGACATTAAAGAGAGAGTGGCGCGACAGATCTTGAAGAGCCAAGGCCTAAGTGGCTTACTCTCATCAATAATTCTCTGGGTGCGTGTGAAGAATTTAGGGCACCTACAATTTAACGCCGATTCCGAACGGCAAAGTTGAGAAGCACTTTTTCATACTCTTGATACTCTTGGAAGTTTTGTCAGTTCTTCGCAAAAGGCAATGCCCGAGAAAGATGAAATAAAAAACTTTGGGCACGAGTAGGTCTCGAACCCACGACGTTCTGCTTAGCAGCCAACGCACCTAACCACTAAGCCACGGACACTATTGGACATTGGAAATGGAATAATTTCACTTGATTCTGAAGGCCGAATTTCACTTCCAAACAATTTTTATTGTAATGCAAATCCACGGAATGAGTTGATTCAAGATGTCTTTCCAAGCATTGAAGCATTGAGTTGAAGTGCAATAATGGCTGGTACAGATTAAAGTCTTTCTAAAATCGATGCAACAATTTATTTTGAACTAGACAAATAAATGCATAATTTTTTGCCCACAAGTCGTTTGAGTGGTTTGACACAATTACAAATGAAAACGATGTAGTAAATTTTACAACGAGACGGAGTTTTTGAATTTTTTGCATTTATGCATTTATGTACCAGGACTGCCTCCACATTTTTTAACTCTGATGGTATGAGCATTACTATGTTTCGGGACATCAATCAACTTAAACTTTACAGTACTACAAGACTAGCCGTGAAGAAGTCAATGGCATACGTCTTTAGTTTCCTGTTCGACTTGAATTCCCTGAAAAATAAATAAGACGCAAGGTCAATCTTTAAAAATATGTGGTTTTGATTTAGAAATTTCTGTTTTTCCTCATGGTCAACTATACAGGGTATCCTGTAATTTGTCTGCCATATACTTTGGGATGTGATTCTTGGTCATATTCTTAGAAAATAATCCTTCTAAGACAAAGTTACTTTTTCATCACTTTTTGACGATTAAAAAAAGGCTAACTTTGTATTTAAGTGGTGTTCAATTTTTCTTGCCCGAGCAAAGTGTTGACTTTAAGATATTTTTTTTTTTCAAATAATGCGTAAAGAACATAAAGTTTTCTTATTTTTACCTTATGAACAAAAAAATTAGCAAATAAAATCTCATTGATAAACAAAAACCCATACATTTTATAATACTTGGGAAAATCTAAAACAGCTTAGAACATCGAATTTAGGTTTTTTTTTGTCAATATTTTTATTGCAGCACTTTATAATATCCCAATAATTGTTAGTTTTAAGAAAATTTATAACATTGTGCAATCCTGAAGAGGGTTAAAAGCATACTTATGCCTATACCTGGCTTGCTGTCAAAATCCTAATTACCTTACCTCTTCTCAGGGAGCTAAATTTGGGGAAGATATGTTTAATGGGTAAATTAACTAAAAAAATTATGTAAAAGAATTGAAAAACGAATAGATTATTCATCAGATTAGCAAATACAGGCATGATTTTTCTAAGAATATTGTTCATTTCTGCCTATCCATCGATTACCGTATTCTTCATCCTGCCAATCTCTAATTTCCGAACCGTTGTGGGCCGAAGCCCTGCGAAGCGGGCAGGGGTTTTGCTAGTTAAAATATAAGTAGAATTGGTGTATAATACAATTTATAAACTGTTTAGTAAATAAAAAATGT